>KN882236.1:60031-70302 GCA_000934455.1 Apostichopus parvimensis
AGTTAGGGTATTTCACAGTAAGAAGAAAACTCGACAAGCATAACTATCCACGACATTGAAATCGTCTACTTTGTAATAAAACAACTTGGCAATAAAATACCAATAGGGAAAGAGATTTTTTTCTTCTTATTTCTGCTGGGATTAAAATCTCTGAGTCAATGGTGTCTTATTTTGAATTTCTAAATAGATTGTTGAAGCCGAGGAGGATGTTGAGATGTTGAGAAGTGTATACTCCGGTGGCATGGCACTTAGACGTACTGATAGCAGACTCTTACAAAGAGCTAACATTCAATGTCTTGAGATTGCATCAAGGCATAAGGTGAATTGGTTCATTCAAATATTGTATCATGCAAATGCAAAAATATGAAAAACAATATAATCGATCGGGATCTACTAAAGATAGTTATAAAAACTTCATGTTGCAACAATTCTTTTACATATGTCTACATTACATGCATTAACAGATCATTAGTTTAATGAATTCATATTGTTTCTAGCGTGGGTCTCTCTTCCCAAATAGTAGCAATTTAAAACTTATGTTTACACTTTTGCCCGGGAACGTAACAAATATGACATATTTGCATTAAATAAACGTGACTTCTTAACATTCAATTAAAATGTTCTTAGTCTATGGGTATGTTTCATCAAGCAATACACATTCGCTTACAAAAGTAATTCATACAAATGTGGTTTCTATCTTCTTCAAGATTCCATTATCCTGTCTGGTACTCGATACATTTCGTGAAGCGGACCAGCACAGAATAACTCTGGAAAATGGAAACCATGTGCCCGCACTGTCTACTTTAGAGGAAATCCAAATCAGAACGGAAAAGAGAATCGAATTCACACAAGAACAAGTCGTCGGGCTACTTTGTTATGCACAGAAATGTCAAAAATTGAAGAAAATCTCGTACGTTAACAAATATTAAGTTTTACAATAGAGAAAGAAAATGTTTTTCATACTTTTCTTCGAGGATTTAAAATCTATGCGAAATATGTGTCAACTATTGATTTATTTTATACCTGCTAAGCTAATGTGTTAATTAAACATTAGATAATTTGCGTAATACAAAGTGGTTATTTTGGATGTTGATATTATCTTACTCAACATTAATACAAGAAAATAAATGATAGTGAAAACGATCATATTTCATAGCAGCTTGACTAGCATAATGTATTTGTAATGCAGTTTATATGTGATAAAATTGCAAACAATTGTAATTAATCAGAAACAGCAAAGTTCATCGATGGAAATTCTCTTTTTTTGTAATACTGATAAAGTACGGGAGTTTCTTTCTACACAGATTCATTGACTGTTTGGTACCTTTGTGTTTTCCAAACGACTCCCTTTGGCCTTGTGAATCAGACACACTCAGAGGTGAGAGAAATTTAAAACCATGAACATAATGCAACGAAGCATGATGCAATTCTTTTGAACTAAGAATACAATACGAAAGGAAAGATATTTTGCCAATGTGTTCACTAACCTGGAAGAACAGCTTGTTATGTTTGAACTTTTTCATAAACTAAAGGTACAGACAATGCAAACACAACCAATTAAATATAATAGAACAGTCACCGTACATATATGTTCATTTCTCGGCAGTCTTATGGAAACCAGGGGAACAAGAACTTGACTTAAATTTCACAAGAGGTAGATGGATGGTGGAATCCAATGAGTACCTGACTCTTGAGGTAAGTATTTTTAAACTTCACAATAAGTTGTAGCTAGATTGCTCTTGCGAAAACTAAGAACAATAACAAGCTACAAGATCAGCTGAGTTTTGTTGCATTTACATTCCTCTTTGTATAATTCTAGAAATGGGATGACTTAACCATCTCATAAAACTCATGCAGGGAATTCGTCTTGTTGCAGTCTTATTATAAAACCATTAAACGTATTGGCTGTGCATTACATACAAAGTGTGCCACCATCAGTACTACGCCTGTGTCTGTACAAAAAGATGTCTTGGCATCTTTTCGAAGACATTAAATTTTTCTGGGCCGTTGCATACCACGTGTGACATTACCCGTTCCAAGTTATAGCGGTATGTAAGGAAGTCACTTTTATGTGTAAACATTAAGGAACAAGAGACATACCTGACAAACATACTTGTTGTCAAAAAAATCATTTAGTGATTTTATCGTAAGAACAATTACACAACAGATGACTTTAGAGTTTAGACGGATACAATTGATTCCAATGATTTTAAGAGGTTAATGCAGGAGGGTCGGGGGGTGGGCTTTTTTGTCTCGAAAATTGCATCAAGTTTAGATTACATTTAAAATTTACTAGAATGATATGGAAGTGTCCTTCAACCAGTCAAATTCAACTTTACTCTTGGACCATTCATTTGATACTGCGCATATACTAAAATATATATTCAGAAATGTATATTTCATTTGCATTTACAGACTAAGGACCACCATAGTCTATCCAAAATGTGTTCCGGGACAGTTACTCTGAACACGAATGATACCAAAGAATATCATAGGTCTGTTATACTGTTACTACAAATTGCAGCAAGTCAACAAGTAAGATACCGTCACGTTATGAAATATTTACTTTATTTTATTAAATCCATCATACTTTGTTATGTTTGTATGTTTAATGTTCGTTGTTATGATCTTCCACGTAGGAAAGGAATCTGAAAATCTGACAAACTGACAAACTGTTATGTATACTGTTACAGGTAGAGAAATAACGTATTCAAGAAGCCTACAATTAACGTAGAAAAAACCTTTCGAGGTCAATCAGATCATTTGCTAAGCAATAATCTTTTAAGTGACGCGAAATACAATGTCAAATTGCTCTTCGCGAAGTTTGATTAGCAGATGAGATACTTTGGTCTGAAAAGTGAATATAGTGGGTAAACGATGATATGTTCCAAGTTAAAAGGAAATTATAACACCACGTTCACATGATGAAATACAAAGAGGTTAATTGGGTATGTAATGTCTGGTTACGCAAATTAGTTGCGTGTACATTATACACGCGGCCGACCAAGTAGCACCGTATTTCGATTCAACATTTGCTCTCAACGATAATCTGGTGTAAGGAACTCAACGAGTTTCATTCATCCGGAGAGGCGACATCTTTGTCAAGTTTACTAAATCGTCCGAATCAAAATTGATACTCAAATGATCAAAGTTTGAAAATTGTTCCTTAGAGTGCAATTTTGGATGAGTTACATTTGGACAAAAAACATAGATATCTATCGCGAACTGGTACAGTTCACACTGTCAGTCTGCTTATAGTGAGAATCAACTATCTATTTCTACGATTAGTTGCCTCCTTTTCATAGTGTGATAATGTATTTAGTGTGTCTCTATTTTGTAAGAAAACAATATAAGGCCAACATAAACGACATGGAATAATAAATTGATTTATATAACGTTACTTCTTGTTCTTAAACTGGTAGAATTATTTGAAATATATCGCCAAATGTCATGTTGTAGTCTATAGTAAAGTAATTACAGTATTATAGTTTTGGGGCTTTGTTTGTTAGTTTGGAATATTATGTGACATATACCGTGATGAACAAAATAAACCTTTGACTGTGTACGGTTGTCTGGTAATTTCACAAATGTCTTTCCTTAGATCCAGATAACCAGTCTACTGTTGAAGTCATTTAGCTCAGCAGATAAAAATCATCTTATCCTGGAAAGTAGAAACCGTGTGCCTTTATTGCCCACCTTAAAGGAACTACAAATCAAAACTAACCTTGGAAAAGAATTTACCCAGGACCAAGTAATAGGATTATTTTGCTTTGCACAGCAATGCCAACAGCTGAAGAAATTGTCGTTAGTAATCACATACCATTTACTGTCATGTTTTTATTCACGTTAATTTACTGAACGATAAATTACCAACCAGCAAAATATGGAACTGTGTTCTTGAACAAAACTTTAAGATGGATGATTTATGTATACATAGGCCTACCTATTATTAACGCGTACGTACAACAACGCAGTGATTTTTGGGTTTCAGTGTATAAGTAAAGATGTATCGATTTGGACGTATATGCTTGTAGATATAACTATTATTAGCATCATGAGCTTAAAGTATTAGTTCATTTCATACGTTTCAATTGAAATAACTTACATTTCGGTTATATCACTAGCATGACATTATAGTTACATAAGAAATAACAGATTTTCATAAAATGGCGTAATCACTTAACACATTCACCACCCACAAATGACTTTTTGTTTACAGACTCGTTGACTGTTTGTTACCTCTGTCACTTCCAATCGGTTCTCTTTCTTCCCTTACGAAGTTACATGACATTCAAGGTGAGAACATAGAAAACACTAAAATATGTTACTCGTCACAAGCGATTTGTGATCCTTTGCGGGATACTTAATCGAGTGACATGATTATATTGTAATAGTCAACGAAGAATATCAATGTATGGTAAATACATTTACCTTGTAATTATGTACACGATTTATGTTTATTAACGTGTTTGATCTATAAACAAATCGTTTCATGTTTTTTTTCTTCCAAGTTTCATGGAAACCGTCTAAACCTGACTTGCATTTAGATTCTTCCAGAGGTAATTGGGTGTTGAACTCCAAGGAAGGCATAACACTTGAAGTAAGTCTTTGACTACTCTTTTGAGTGCAATGATGCCTTTATTGTTCGTTTGTATCATTAGTTTGGCAACAAATTATTAAATGTTCGTATAATTGCAAGACCGATCATCCATTTAACATCCACTTTGGCAAACGGCACCATAGCAACGGACACGGAATTTTACTAGTTCATTTATATGCATGTAATAAAAATACTTAGATAACATCAAATACAAATTGAACTTTCGATTAAAAAATTACACTTTTTGCCATTGGTGTACGTAATCCGAATAAACAAGAATGAGTTCCATGTAGATATTTGGTGCCATTTACGGGCAATATTTAGGGCCATTTCAACGTTAGACTATCTTCCATAATCCCATACTTTCGTACTCACACCATAGTCCACATATAAGTAGAATACAGTGAAAGATGTTATACCGGTAACATTGTACTTAACGTAACATACTAGCCTATTGTGTACATTGTTTTTTAGTTCAATTTTGTTTTCAAGGAATTAAAACGTAAAGCAACGTAAATGACAGTTGAAAGTACGTTCATATAATTGCTATTTTTAACACAGTTAACACAAGGAAAACTAGATTTGCACTATAAACGCATATTATCGCATTAAAATATCATTTAATTAACTATGAGTAAAATTCACGTTAAGAACCACGACAAGCTTATTTCAACGATGTATTCCACTTCAAGTAATGTGCATAGGATTTTTCTCCAATAAAATACTAATATTAGTGATAATTAACTAAATGGTTAATAAATTCCTGTTATTGATAACATTTATTTGAAAGAAAAGATACCAAGATAACTTCAAGACAATTTCAAAATTTTACAGAAACATAACAACATCTTTGTATTATTTTTTTTGGGGGGGGTGGGGGTCTGTGGTGGGTACACAGAAACATGAAATGCCGTAACTGACATAACCAATTAACCACGCTAAATGCGTGTACCCATGCGTTCTCATCAATATCACGCTTGTCAAAATCGGAATCTTCCCTACACGTAGAACATTTAAACAAGGCTAGGTGAATAATTTAAACGGCATTATCACGAATGATAACTAAGTTTTCTAGGAACTATGATCATTCGAAGAGCGCCCCTCTCCCCTATGAACTTTTTTTATAAACGAAACGGGGACGGTACAATCATTGGAAAATTTACAAGCTTGATACATTTGATGTTGGATACCAGTCCTGGTGTCAAAGTAGAGAGGGGGCAATTTAGCATTTTCTCAAACCAAGTCCTAACCTCCCCTCAACCGGCTCCGTTTCGTCCATTTTCTGTTGGAAATATATTAGGCTAACACAGTTCTGAACCGGGGTAAACTTGGAATTACTTGAAATTGGATATCTAACGAATGCATGTCTGTGCTAAGTTAAAGTAGCTACACTATAACAACACATATTTGGAATCGCTAGAGCCAAGTTATGTTGCAGAAAAAATATAAATGTAATTTTTCTTCCTGACATGTATTTTGGCTCTACACTTGCTACAAATGCTAACAAGAACTATCTAAAAGTGTTCAACTTCCAGGGGTTCTGTACTCCTAGCCAAGAATAATGTACAGTACTAATTATCAACCAAATTTTCTTATTTTGTCAGTCAATTTAAGTCGCAATTGATATTGATCAACATCCATTTGATAAATGATGAAAGCATAACCATGGTTATAAAACACTTAAGTTTAGTCACAATTTTGACTTTCATGAAAATATTCATAAATAAAGATTTGGTTCATGTAGCATTCTTGCAGTTGTTAGTATTTGAAACGGAAATGTTTGCATAGCTAACTTATCTCTTTCAATCCCCCACATTAGCACTGTGTGATCTGCTTCTCATTAGCCCTTTCAAATATGTAACGATATTTCGCTGAACATGTTCCAATGACTTAGTATAAATGAAATATCAATCATCAAATAGTATTGTTTCTGTAATAAAAACATAACATCTCCACCTGCATCATAATATTTATAATATCCACCTGTGTACATCTACCAACATGTACTATTCTGGATTATTATTTGCTTATATGGTTGATATACATAAGGCTGCATCCACTAGGAGAATGGGAACAAGTATCTCCTCCTCCCCAAAGTGTCTTTCAGAACACACGCACAGCAAAGTCGTATTCAAAGATGTATGGCAACGTTACACCATGTCTTCATTTCTTTTAATTATGACTTCAGGATTGCCACGGCAACAAACCAGTGTTTGTCTAACATTTCGATCCTGAAGCAATTCTCCTCTCTATGCACTCGACCAGTCTCGAATCGCATCCGAGACTGGTCTAGTATACATAAAGTTGGTTTAGGCATTTATGAATGATCTATATATGATTATAAGCGCCCGTTCTAGTTTCACTACGTGTATATATGTCAGCCGCACCGACGGGCTTTAAACTTCTCTCTTATACAAAGCAAAAACCAAATATTTCTGCGTGGTACACTATGTTTGTATATATATAAACACTCAATGTTATAACGTTACAATGTTACAAAATTTAAGATAAAGACGGTATGTCAAACGACTGATTTGCACTGTCCGAAAAGTGAGAATTGTTACCATTTTGCATGTAGACATCTACCTTCTCAGCACTATTTTCTCGAACAAATTGACAATTCTTTAACAAAATATAGCACAATTTTCCATCTAAGCACCTTTCATGCTGCAACAAAATCCAAAGGGAGGGGGACACCCCTCCACTTAGACCCATCCCCCAGGACACAGATCAATAACCAATTAGTATTCGAACCCCCCCCCCAAAAAAAAAAATCCTGCGTACGGGCCTGTGGCGGGATGGGGGATTATCAGTTCCTTCTCACAGATTTCATCTACGTTTCATATTATGTTAAATGGTGATACTCGAGGGAGCAATATTAATATATTATAACTCAAAGTTCGTTCTATATTATTCATTTGAAGACGTTTCTATTTTCATTTCCAGACTAAGGGTCAAAACAGTTTACGACTTCTGTGTTCGAGTATTGTATATCTAAGGGAAACTGATTCTAAACAACTCCAGATGTCTACGATATTGCTCCTTGAAATTGCATCAAGTCACAACGTAAGTCACTTATATTTCAACACAGCCATATAAATATTGCTACTTCAAGTTACCGTTCTTATAACGGTACATTGCAGTATCACGTGTCCATTACAAGCAACGGATATTATACTTCATATAAGGCAACTAATCTGACCGAGATGATTAATTGTTATTTATTCACCAAGTGTCGGTGTCTGAGTAAGTACCGTACTGATTAACACAAATGTAATCCGATTTCCCGTTATACGCAGCCGAGTGTATCACTGTTTTTACTAGTTAACTCCCCATCACACACAAAGAAAATAAACCTTGATATGACAAAGTGACGTCATCATTTGCCTAAGAAATAACAGCATTAACCTAAGTGATGACAGATCATGACACTGTCAATAATGTATCGTAGACTATGAAACAAACACGATAGGACCGTTCATTTATCTCCAAATGTTTCAAAAATAGCTATAATTAGAAAAAGAGTTGGAACCCTGCAGACCGAGAGGAAAAATATATCTATCATCAAGGTAATCGTTCCTATATCCCTAGTCTTCACTAAACACCCTCGATCCCTGTAACATATGTTTAGGAAGTGCGCCCTCTATTTTGCACAACCAGTCGATATATTCTAATTTGAATATGCATATTTACGAAAGTGCCATTTTCCTTCGTTATTTTGGATTGAAAAGGATTTTTTTTGGTTGTCCAACTAATATTGGCTTATTCAATAATTAACACAAGTTTCATGTTATATGGTACAGTAGAAGGATCGTTTGAAGAAGAATAGCCAACGCCTAAACAATTTAAAATATTTGGAAGCTTCCTTTCACCAGTACAGTCTAACAACAAAACACCTGTTCTCAAATTCAAACAAAGCCACACAGTGAACGTTGATCATCAGCGCACGTAGACGTACGTATAGATTCCCGCAGGGCGGGTCACGTAAAATGTACTTGATTCAGTTCGTTAACATACATGTGGGTCAGTGCGTAAACATAAATGTATATCATTATACTGTATGACTGCTAATGGACTTACAACGCCTATGGTTGCTGCTGTTATTATATTGACTTACGGTAACAATAAGCCTATTTAACGTCAACAATTTTAGGCATGCTTGAGACTATTTTAGCCTACTATACTGTTACTTAGGTTACGTTTGTTCTTCTTAAAATTGGAGCCTAAAGAAGTAAAACAATATAGAAACGTCAGCAGATTAGAAATAACATGAAACAGTTAGATGATAAACCAGAAATTAGATCCAAAAAAATGAGCTTGTTGAACGCACAAAAGAACACGTAGGGCCTAGGCCTATATTCAAACGTATAGCCTATATTCAAACGGTCATATGTTGCCGGTAAACGTCCTTTTAATGTGTTCAACTTAGACAACGTCTAGCCGAACAAAATAATAGCATGTATCAAGCTCATCAAATTAATTTATCTTTTTTTTTATTTCTGTTTTATTTGAGACCTTTACATATGTAGGCCTATTAATGGCCAGTATAAATTTCTACTCGTTTGTACCGACAGCGTTAATCATTATTGGCGTTATACTTAGGCTAGGCCCATTAGTTGACGTGGTAGCCCAACGTTACTTGAAAAAAAATTGTAGGTATAACAAATAACGTTAGTTTTTTAAAGAAAATAAAAAGAAGCAAAAAGGTTTGTGATCTAATACATTTCACACGCGTAGGCCAAGGCTACTTCTTTATCACGCCGCATGATGCCGAAAAGTGTCTGCGTTACATTCACGATGTCAAGTGTTGCATTATCAACTTGTTAACCTTCGTAATGTAACGTTAGACTTTGACCGTTAGTTACGGCTAGTATAAGATTCTCTTACCGGAAAAAGTAAGAGCTTAGAATAGGGCAATATATATAGCCTGTATATCTTTCGTAGATATATACGGTAGCAGTAAGGTTGAATGTTTCTAACGGATCTAGGCTAGGCTAGACCTAGGCTTACAGTAGGTCAAAAATGAGAGATCAAAAGATTACAGGTAAACGGAAGCAAAATTGGGGGTGGGGAAAATTGAATGGGAAAGTTAAACTCAAATGAGTCTATAAAATTACATGATAATTACATATGACGGTGGCTTCGTTCATACTGTGTAGGTTTAAGCTATGATATTTTAAACCGCGCCGGCTATCTGCCTACGCTACTGGTTTGTCGGTCGGCTGGCGAATGGAAGTCTTACAGATGTAGGCCTACGACACGTAATTATTATAGCCCTAGGCCTATATAATATTTGCGTAATTACAATGAGTGGAAATGATTTTATTTTTATCATTACGAAATTGATTGCAAGTAGGGGGGGGGGGTATAGGCTAGGCCTAGTAATAAACACACGTATCGAGATGCGCTGTATCTCTCGGGAAGGAATCTCATTAGTACTAGTAGTGGGTCACTCACGGCAGGAACGTTGTCGAGTCTTTGCTAATGTTGCTGTAGGTATTAATGCACTAACTGACAGGAATGACACTATCATAGATTATGAAAACTACAGAAATCGTTAATGTATGTGCTTAATATAATATTACAGCCAAATATAAATATTTATGATGTTGTTTTTTACTTTTATCTGAATTTCTTCAGCTTACGAATTATATTTTACTAAAATCATTAA
>KN882236.1:108126-120190 GCA_000934455.1 Apostichopus parvimensis
TGAAAGAGAAGTCGATGTCCTCTGAGATCACTGTACAATCTGAAGTCAAATCTGTAAACATACCTCCAACATGGTGAAAGACCATCAACAGCAAAGGATTACTTCAATGTCATAGAGGATCATCTGTTTGAAGTTCCACTAGATCAGGTAAAGTAAGAGCACCTTTTTGGTTCCTGCTTTAGCAAAAGGAACCTATGTAGTCAGGTTCGCGTGTGTGTGTATGCGTGTGTTTGTTTTTCTATCTGACCGAGGACTTGAACAAAAGAATTCCAGGTCCTTGGTTGTGATTTCTAAAGAATCACCAGGTCCTCGGAAGAATTCTATTGTATGGGGTTTTGTTAAGGTTAGGGTACGTGGATTTGAACAATGGAAAATACAATGGGGTCCTTGGTTGGAATGTAATACAAACATGTGTGGGTGTCTGTGTGTGCGTCTGTGACACTTGCTTGGGTACACTGTAACTCAACAAGGGAAAGTTGGACTTAACTCAAACTTGGTATATAGATCGGTCATATTGAAAAGGTGTGCCCTATTGTTTTTGGTGCATGTGAAGGTCACCGAAGGTCAGTTAGAGGCCAAAAATCAAAAATATTGAAAACAGCAATAACTCCCATTGCCAGGGACCGACATGGTTGATATTTTGGGAGTAGTTGTTAATGGGGTAATGGATCGTTTCCAAACATAACTGTCATGTGATCGAAGGTCAACAAAGGTCAATTAGTGGTCGAAAACTAGTATTTTTGCAATAACTTGAGAACAAAATGTCCGTCAAGGTTGGGAGTTACGCTATTGTAATCAAGTAGTCGACCCGCATCTAGGTGAAGTTTGACCTCAGGTTGACCTTTATTAGTTTCTTTGGTTATTTGAAATTCGTGACCATAATCGGATCTCAAAGGTACCTTCCGATCAAAATTGTTCATGGTTAACCCCTGTTCGACCTTCGTGTGCGAAGTTATCAGAGGTCATTTTTTTTGTAATAAGTACAGTTAGGATGGTCGAACAGACTTGTCATGTTGCTTTTTGGAATCAGCGTGTCACACTACATCTGACTGTTAGGTCTAAGGTCAAATTTGGAAAAATATGCTCATTTTAGGAGATACGGGGCAAAACAAAAAAAGTTGGTTAATATTTTGATATATGATAGATCTCTTTGTGCTCAATAGAGGAAACCAACTCAGTTCTCAAGTTATGAGAGGTTGGATCTGATACCTTATTAGCAATAACATTGTGTGTGTACATTGCAGCACATGATAAATTTAGGACAGATTTCACATCATTGAGGGAAACAATTTCGATAAAAACCATCAGGTCATTCAAGGTTGCTTTTGTGCAAAAAAATGCCAACTTATGCTAATTTTTGCAACAACTTCTAGTCAAGAAGTCTGATATGGCTGCTATATTGGGACAAGTTGTGAATGAAGTCGGGCACGTTTTCCAAAATAACCGTTATGTGATGCAAGGTCACAAAAGGTCAATTATGGGTCAAAATGTTTTTTTGGGTAATTACTTGTGAAACTCCTACTGACAGGGTCTGACATGGTTGATATTTTGGGACTAAGGGGTAAGGGATAGTTTCCAAACATAATGGTTATATTATCCAAGGTCAACAAAGGTCAATTAGGGGTCACAAACTAGTATTTTTGCAACAACTCCAGAACAAAATGTCCATAAAGGTTGGGAGTTACGCTATTGTAATCCAATAGGCGACCTGTATTCTGGTGACCTTTGACCTCGGTTGACCTCCAGTTACCTGTATTAGTTTCTTTCAAGTTGATTAATTGAATTTTCGTGGCCATATTCTGATCTAAATTGTCCATAAGTTGACTCCTCTGCAGCCTTTGTGTGCGAAATTATTAGAGATTAGAAGGTTCGTTTGGTTTTGTTAAAAATCTAAATAAATACAGTTAGGATGATTCTGTGAGTTCTGTAAAAAAAGCCAACTCTTGATCATATCAGTCACCTGGTCCTCAACAGGTTCTCAGAAGGACCAAGGGTTGATTTGTGATATTTTTGGCAATAATATTGTGTGTGTACATCGGACCACATAACAATTTTAGGACAGTGCTGCTCCCTTACACGCAAGGAACCATAGTGCCCTTGGGCTCTTGTTTATTAATTTATCCTGATGTGAATCCATCCATTACTGTGAAAAGTTCCTTTCCTCAGTAGCGGAGAATTTATCATAACATAATTCTCTTAGTTGTGCCCTTTATATATTTCTTCCTTATAGTAATATTTCCTAACATTTGCGGTGCTCCAGAAGCATTCTCTGAAGATGAATGTTTTATTGTGCAATTCAGAATGGTCAGATATGTAAGATTAAATGTAAGAATACACTTGTCTCTGACAGGTGTGCCCACCTGGACTACATCTCAGCCTGCGTCTTTTCTTGAAACACTTAAATAGTTCGAAAATACATGCCACCTGCTTGATGTTAAAACTGCCAAATGTATTAAAAGGACTCCTTCATCTCAAAAATAATTGCCAATAATATCTCCATTTTCACCATTTTTTTTCAGAAAGAAAACATAAAAAAGCTGATGTCAGATGTTATCAACACAACATGAACAGTTTATTCAACCCTTATGCATGATGCTCAATCTGTTACATCAACATATAAGACACCTTTCAGACCATTTGGAACCTGCAACAAACAATGTAATGCTGCTTGGTACCTTTCTAAAGAAGATATAGAAGCTTTAGGTAAATTATATAATGTTCATGTATCTCAGTTACCTGGATTAATGAGTTGACCTATTTTTCGCTTCTCTCATGGATGCTGAAGACAGGCGATTACAACATATTCCAGTTTTTTTTTTCAAACAAAGTTCAATAATCACTGGTCATGATGACTTTCTGACCAATCATATGACTGGAATATGGTGTATGGAAGCTTAACTTTCTGTGTGTGAAGATTTGAAAAGGAAAGTTGTATGTGATAACAACATTTTTGGTTTCATTTTCCAACAGATTTAACCATCAAAAGCTACTTGATTTTTTTGCGGACAAACTTTCCAGATGAGACAGTTCCACTAAAGATGCAAATCTTGGAAGACCATGTTATACCCTTCATTACAACATGCAATTCCTGGAAGACCATGTTATACCCTTCATCACAACATGCAAATCCTGGAAGACCATGTTATACCCTTCATCACAACATGCAATTCCTGGAAGACCATGCTATACCCTTCATCACAACATGCACATCCCGGAAGACCACATGCAATCTTGGAAGACCATGCTATACCCTTCATCACAACATGTAATTCCCGGAAGACCATTGGAGCTGGATAGCGCGATGTATAAACAACGAAGAGTCTGCTGTTTAAACTTATCTTGTGTTACACAAAGACCACTACATATTAGGCGGCTTAAGGAGTTATTGAAAACATATCTAATTTATAAGAAATTTCACCGAAAATTAAGGAAGATATTAGTCTGTATACAAACGCGGTTTTTGTTGTAATTGCTGTAGTTACTGTACGGAGCGTGGTTTATGTCGCAATCTGCATTAGCGTAGATGACGTCACGTCCTGTGCTGTTTAAATCATATGAAAATGTCCATCCTTAATGATTAAAAATCGTTTCTCTTTCAAACGCATCATTAGCGTTCTCATACTTTGACAACATGTTTGGAAAATTATTTATCATTTTTTAAGGTAACTTCTTTGGGCCACCAGACAATCCTTTTAATATCCGCAGGCTGAAAGATAATCTTGCCATCTTAAACTCCACCATGGTCACACACTGGGTCCAGACTACGCCAGGAGCCCGCAGGCACCATGCATTTATCCAGAAGTGTCTATACAAAACAAAAGAAATGCAATAAATACCACTCATCATGTATATACACTAATCAGTGGAATGATTCTTTGGTTATGTCTGTTCTACAGTAGGCCAATATTACTAATATGTGGTTTCCAAGCAGTATCCATTCTGATTTACATTACTGTCTTTACATGTATGCCAACATCTTCCTAAAATAGCTAGAGACTCATGCAGATTGGATTTTTTTTCTCATTGGTTCAAATTTAGTAAATATATGGTCTCTTTATCTAGCTTATAAATCCATTTGGGTGGAAGGGAGGGTGGAGTTGAGGTTACTCTGTTTGGCTTAAACCCCCGATCCACAATGATTCTGTGATATCCACCATGTATAATTATACTACCATATATGTACATGTCACTACACTGCTTTAATGCTGACAAACACACCTCAAAATATATTTAATGAGTTTACTTCATCTTTCATGTGTTCTCATACATTACTTACTTGAGTGAACACGACATTTTCACTAATGTTTTTAACTCCAAATCAAATCCTCACCTCCCACCCCCCCCCCTTTACCCTCCCTCAGCCAAAAATATAAAGTCACCTAAATTTTCGATCCCACACAGAAGCATTATATTCCCCTACATGTAAAGCTTTCCATCTTTAAATTTGCATTTCGTCTCATTTGCATATTTCTTGTCTACTGCATCTGGTTTGCAACTACGTTTAGCTGAGAGCCGCTCGGATCCGTTATATGCCTATGGTATCTTCTTGTTTGGTGGCATGGCCGTATTTGTCTCACATGGGCTAACGTTAGGTTTAACGATTGTGAGAAATGCAACGAGAACATGGTCGTGGTAATTCTACTAAGACTTATGTTGGGCTAGCTGATATCGGTCTAGGCCAGAGGTTGGATTACAAAACTCGTGCTAAGTAACCTATATACGTTACAAAACCTAAAAGCCTACGGTCAGCTTAGTGCTTTGTTGCTGATTTTCTCTTTGAATGTACATATTCTATAGTCGGTACCTTACTATTAAGTGATGAAAGCAAAAAATTGTGTCCTTATTTTAATCTTTCATTGGATTCTACCGCAATCAATGGTCACTCGAAACCATATTCATAAACCGTTTTTTTCTGTTCTTAAATGGCAATCGAGCAACTGAAAATCGTATATCACATATTCATGATAACAATAACCGTCATTTATTAGTTAGAAGTTATGATGCGTACGTAATAGGTTTATTTTCGTGGTAAAAGTGCCTGAGGAGAAACTATCACAAAAATAAGCAAAAATGGATGCCTTGGGAGAAATAATTTCGTTTTATATTTCCACCGTTTTTAAACTGAAGAATTTATCACTTCTTCGGTTAAGCTGCACTTAAGACCGGCGTTTATGGGTATCATGTGTATACAATAATGCAATTTTACACACAACTTGAACGTTTCAAACGCATTCATTTAAACATTCTCCTTATAAATTACAGAACGTAGTTCGTTTTTGCTCTAAGATATATCTATGATCGCATATCTCATTCAACCAATGTTAACTTACGCCCATCGAATTAACTTCTTCTCAAGTCAGGACCTCTATATAAAACATCTTTTTACGGCGACAGAGAGTTTACATCACCGAAGCTTTGGAATACTTTGCGTTTCACCATTCGCAACACACTTTCAACAGGGAGTTGTTATGGAAATGTAAAGTTCTTAATTATTTGCTGGTAAATAATCACACAAAGAACTGTATTTGAGGAGTGAATCGTATTTATTGTGTATATTCCAATAGCCCACTGGCAGTGTAGTGTCACATATATAATATAACACAATCTGATATGAAGCAATGATTACAGCTATAATATGACGAGATTCAGCATATGGTAGGATTGTTTAGACTAAGGGGTGAGTAGGTCCTAACTGATTGACCTTTAGGCTGGCCTGGTGGTGGACTGTAGAATGCGTTACCAGGGGGATTGCTTAAGAGGTATTGGAAATAGTTACAGGTGGACTATTACACTTGTATTACAGGGGTATTATTGTAGCTTAAAGCAATATAGAGTTCTAGTATCATTTCATCTCCCCTTTTTTGATTGAGCATAAGATCCATGTAATAACAGAAATTGATCTACACGAGTATAATTGATGGTTAAATAGCAAGTTTTCTTCTCAATGAAAACAAACAAATTGTAAAAGTGTTCAATAACTCTCACGAACAACATAATAACATAGTCCTATTTTAGGACATAATCCTCACGGTATCGAATAGGCAATTGAGTATTTCGCCTAGTCCTACGAACAGGTGATGTAACATGGGACTGGTTGTTACTGTTAGTTTCAATATCCACTGGGGTTTCGGGCTGATTAGTGGGAATATTTTCCATCAGATTTTGTTCAGTAGTATAAGATTCCTTAGTCTTTATTAAATCTTTGCGATTTCTACGGTACTGTGCATCTCCCACTTGAACAATATATGACCTTGGAGTGGACGCTGCTTTGTTTATTTTGCCTTTTTTGCAGACTTTATCACCTGTGCTCATGCGCACAACATCCCCTGGGTTTAATGGTTGCATATCTCTGGCACCTTGATCAAAATAAAACTTCTGTCTGAGTTGGTTTTGGTCCAGCTGTTCTTTGACAGAGCTAGGCTCCTGTGTTTTGGGTTTTAACAAGTGCTCTGTCATAGGGTGTACTGACCTAGTTCTTCTGCCCATCAGTAGTTGAGCGGGGGATGGTAGTCCCTCCATTGGTGTATTTCTGTAGTCCAGAAAACACAAATATGGGTCTTGCCCTGAATCTTTAGCTTTTTTCATTAGTCTCTTGACTGTTTGCACAGTCTTTTCTGCTTTACCATTGGATTGGGGGTACTTGGGTGAACTAGTTATGTGCTTGAAACCATACTGTTTTGCAAAATCTTGGAAGGACCCTGAGGAATATTGAGTCCCATTATCTGACATTACCACCTCTGGTATGCCATATCTAGCAAAATGTTGCTTACAGATCTGAATGACAGATTCACTTCTCAGATTACGCAGTTTGTTTACTTCAAAGAAGCTAGAGTAATAGTCTACTAAGACAACATAATACTCTTGATTTAACTCAAACAAATCTGTGGCAATTTTCTGCCATGGCAAGCTTGGTTTAGCATGACCTTTCATTGACTCTTTTGGATTTTGGTTACGATAGCGATTACAAATTTCGCACTTGGCAACAACATCTTCAATTTGTCTAGCCATGCCTGGCCAAAAGAATATGTCACGGGCTAGTTTTTTGGATTTTTCTACCCCTTGATGACTCTGGTGAATTTTGTCAATGATTAGTCTTCTCATACTTGTAGATATGATCAACTTGTGATTTTTGAACAGCAGTCCTTGTTCTACTGTTAATTCATCTTGCATTTCCCAGTATGATTTGATGGGGCCTGGCACCTCCAGTTTACTAGTGGGCCAGGTACCACTGAGAACATGATCTCTAACAGCCCGTAACGTGACATCTGAATTTGTTGCTGCCATTGCCTCCTGTAGCCTTTCAGTTGACATAGGTACATTATCAACATTAATATCAATTTCACTTACTTGCAGAACATAATTTTCATTTGAATGTGTTTCAGTATTTACGTCATGATTTCTGCTCAGTGCATCTGCGATGTACATCTCAGTACCTTTTTTGTACTTCACCACAAGTGCATACTTTTGTAGCTGAAGTAACATTCTTTGCAGTCTTGGTGGCGTTTGGGCCAGTGCTTTTTTCAAAATACTTTCTAAAGGTTTGTGGTCTGATTCCACCATAAACTCTTTGCCAAACACATATTGATGGAATCTTTGATATCCAAACAATACAGCAGCCAGCTCTTTCTCAATTTGTGCGTAGTTTTTTTGACTTCTAGTGAAAGCCTTCGACGCATAGGCGATAGGGTGGCCATCTTGTAACACGACACCCCCTACCCCAGTGCTTGAAGCATCAACACTTAATGTGACTGGTTTTGTCACATCATAGTATGATAATACTGGTGCTTTTGATATGAGTGACTTTAGTCGTTCAAAACTCTTTTGTTGACCCTCGGCCCAAACCCACTCTTGCTCTTTTTCCAGCAGTTTGCGCAACGGCTCAGATTCTGTTGCCAAATTTGGTATGAATTTGCCTACGTAATTTATCATGCCCAGAAACTGCTGAAGCCCCTTTTTGTTGTTAGGTTACTCCAACTCATTTATTGCCTCAATTTTCCTTGGATCTGGTTTCACCCCGTCAGCTGTAAGAATATGGCCTATGTATCTTACCTCGTTTTGCCGGAACTGACATTTGGCGGGATTTAGTTTTACATTTTTCTCTTTGGCGCGTTTTAACACACATTCCAAACGAAAATCATGCTCTGCTAGGTTTTCTCCCCACACCAAAATATCATCCATAATTATCTCAGCTCCCTCAATGTTCTCAAACATATGGGACATTGTCCTTTGGAATACTTCCGGTGCTGATTTTATGCCGAAAGGCAAGCGTTTATATCTATATCGGCCATAGGGTGTCTGAAAGGTGCATAACTTGCTACTTTCTTTATCTAGTGGTATTTGCCAATACCCAGAATTGGCGTCCAGGGTGCTGAATTACCTTGGCATTTGGCATGCGAGCGACGACCTCCTCTATCGTTTTCATAGGGTAATGCTCCCGCTCGATCGCCTCGTTCAGGTCCTTCGGGTCCAGGCAGATGCGTACTCTCTCCCGGCCCGGTTTGACTACGGTGACCATACTGGAGACCCATTGGCTTGGCTCCTCTACTGGCTCAATGACATCTAGTTCCTCCATTCGTTTCAGCTCTGCCTTTATTTTGCCCCTCAGTGCTTCTGGAACACGGCGCGGCGCGTGTATGACAGGTTGGGCCTCAGGAGATGTACGGATGTGATGCTCCTCCTCAAAACATCCTAGGCCATGGAACACCTCCTTGTATTTGTCCTCGATCTTGCTTGGCTTGTCTGCATCCTCTTGTATCTGGATTTTGTCTACGCGGCGGATAAGCTCTAACTCTTTACAGGTGTCCAGGCCCAAAACTGGTGTGACCTGGCGGTCCACAACTTGGAATTCTAGTGGGTAGAATTTTGTTTTATACCCACACAACAAGACACATTTTCCGATAGTCCTGATTCTGTGGCCCGAGTATGAGGTTAGTTTTATCTTTGATTTGCTGATCTGCTGGTCACTGATGAGATCTCTCGGTATAACATTGCATTCTGCACCAGTGTCCAATTTGAATTTGATGTCTTCATTACTCTCCACAAGGGTCAGATTTGTAATCCACTGTTTATCCTGAGGTGACTTCTTATTAACCGCATCAACAAACAGTTCGGTCTCCGAATCTGCACATGGTGTAATCGCTTTTCATTCCTCCCGGAATTCCCCTTGGTCGACTTTGGCCTCCGACTCGACCTACAAACTCGACCGTAGTGGTTCAGTTTTCCACATTTGTTGCATTTTTGCCCATATGCTGGACAATTTCCGGCTTCGTGCGATCCACCACAGAACTTGCAATTTTGAATTTGTTTTTTCGCGACTGCCGATATTTGTTGATTTGAGTGTCCCGATTGCGCGGTTGCCGACAGTCCTCCCAGTTGCTGCTTGCTAGCCTCATTAGCGTGACAAATAATTAATGCTTTTGCCAACGTTAACTCTGCGTCGCGTAACAGTCTGGCTCTGAGTTGGTCATCCTCTACTCCTACGACAATGCGGTCTTTAATCAAACTATCGGATAGTGCTCCAAACTCACACGATTTTGCCTTATTTCGTAAATCTGTGACGAATTGATCGATGGTTTCTCCAGGCTTCTGCACTCTTGTATTGAACACATGCCTCTCAAAAGTAACATTTTTCTGAGGCGTGAAGTGCTTTGTGAATTTATTGAAGAGTACATCCAGTTTATTAACTTCTTCTGCCCCGAATTCAAACGTATTATATATATCCAAGGCCTCTTCTCCTATCACATGAAGTAAGGTAGAACACTGAATTTCTTGAGTTTTTCCACCAAGCCCTGAAGCTACTAAATATAGTTGGAATCGCTGCTTGAATTTGTTCCAATTAACCGATAGATTTCCGCTAAAGTTTAACGCTTCCGGTGCACGTAAGCTTTCCATTTTGAATTTGTGTTAACTCGTACTACCATGTAAAGTTCTTAATTATTTGCTGGTAAATAATTACACAAAGAACTGTATTTGAGGAGTGAATCGTATTTATTGTGTATATTCCAATAGCCCACTGGCAGTGTAGTGTCACATATATAATATAACACAATCTGATATGAAGCAATGATTACAGCTATAATATGATGAGATTCAGCATATGGTAGGATTGTTTAGACTAAGGGGTGAGTAGGTCCTAACTGATTGACCTTTAGGCTGGCATGGTGGTGGACTGTAGAATGCGTTACCAGGGGGATTGCTTAAGAGGTATTGGAAATAGTAACAGGTGGACTATTACACTTGTATTACAGGGGTATTATTGTAGCTTAAAGCAATATAGAGTTCTAGTACTTATCATTTCAGGAAACAACTCCCTGCTCTCAATAACTAACTTCTAATCTAAACTCGAAACGTATTATTGAATTTTTGTTTCGGCCTTCTCTGTCCTGTTTGTATTGTATGTTTATTTGTTCATATTTTCCTTGTACAGCGCTAAGAACTTTTCTCTTACTTTGGGCTTTATTATTATTATTATTATAACATTTAAAAGCTCTATATGAATGTGCAACCTCATTAACATAACGCATGTTTTGCGCAAGCGCACGACTAAGATGCCGATGTTAACATTCGTGGCCCAGAGACAATTGTTTGACGTTACATCGAGTTGTCCATGTTCAGTCTCATTTCTGGGTAAGATCGTCTTTTAATCCTACCATTTGCTTAAATTAAGCACTTCTAAGCCGGATAAATGTTTTAAGATCTTAAATATGTTGGTTTTATTCGTAGATGACCTGTTGTTTAGTAGCAAGTAAGTAGGAGATAAACGGTTCATCTGTATCGTTTGTGAAAGTACTAACCACTTGCACTACATACGTAACACGCTTTGGTTATCAATGTACTGTGTGTATGCCTGAGAAGCGTGATAACTACCGTAGAGTACATCGTCATTTCAGTATTGACAATGTTGACACGTTATTTTCCGTCAAGAATTGTAAGCTATTCTATGAGGAAAATGGACATGGGATGAAGTAGGCCTACTACAGTTGTTTGAGAGTTGATATTAATGAAATATGTAATTTTAGAGTTCCGGTACGACACATGAGCTACCAGATCATTTTGAAGATGCTTATGGGTGCAGCATTTGTTGATACTTGACTGAAGTGAATAGCTAAAAGGTTAGCGAGGCCATAGTTGATCGCTGCGGGGGATCATTGTGAGTGACGTCACGATTGATGTCGCAATATGGGATTTCCCCGCATTGTATCATCTCCTAAACACAGTTTGGATTGCTACTGTAGTGCATAGGGTCGAATTGAGTTATCGTTACGACCTTAGTGAAGTTAATGTGTATTCGCTTGATAATAAGGAAAGTTATATATGTAATAATTAGTTCTGTCAAACTGTAAATAAGGTGGAATCACCAAAATAGTCCTGGAATTAGATCTTTAGTATAAGATGCGAAAGATAAATAACATGTCCATTAAAGATACATGACTAAGGATAGCAAGTTACTGTGTACATATATGATCCAATATACTGAAATAAAAATAAATTTGCTGTGGTCAACGTTACCCAGCTTACCGAAATCCCAGATCTGGCTTTATATATAGTTTAATCTGGCCAGATCAAGTTTTATCTGGCCTTATATAGCCAGATATAACTGGATATAGAGTCAATACATCTAGTTTTTTTTTGTTCTCTCTTCTTTAGCTGCTCAATGAGGCTGTATTAGTTTAGCGGCCCGACGTAGCAGGTAACTAGACATGATTATGTCACGGAAGTGACACAGACCCAGCCATTTATCCTTTCATGACCTTTGACCCTAAATTTGTAAATCTTGTTTGTTTGTTAATTTTTGTTTTTTGCAGTTGATTTCAAACCAATGGGTTTTTGTTTGTTATTATGTTTTTGTTCTATTTTTATTTTTATTTTTGTGTTTTTGTTTCTTTTATTTGTTGTTTTCTAACATGCAGTTTCTTTTAAGAAGGCCTATTTGCTTTAAATTACATTACAATCATGAGATTCAAAGCTTTTAATTTAAATTGGATTTTGAAAAAGGGTAAATCTGCAAAGTGGGTGTGTCGAATAGTCTACTAACACATTTGCGTGAATTTTGACCCCACAAGCA
>KN882236.1:176539-192102 GCA_000934455.1 Apostichopus parvimensis
TAGTACTATACACACATAACACAATGTTAATTGGTGTTTAGAATGCACAGTTTGGTGTTGAGAATGCACTGCAGTACCCAGTAGAAGCTTAGGCTACTCACTGCCATTGTACTTGTGTACCGTAACTAACACTAACCATAATAGTACTTAGTGCCAGTGGCCTAACAATTAACTTAGTTTTACCTCCAAGTTCAAGGAATAACAGGTAGGCTGATGATGGCGGTTAATACTTCCATTCTTTTATCGACCTTCTTGGGTGAGTTTTAGTTGAAAGTTGCTAAGAAATTTTCACAAAAATTATTTTGCAAACAGCGAGCTAGCCTCCGTTGCTATGCGGTCTCGAAATTGAATATGGTGTTGAAGTCAAAGGTCAACTTAAACCTCGTACAAAATGTAATAATTAAAAATGGAGAAAATTGTCTTAGGCCTCCCAATTTGAGAGTTTCGTGTAACTGAAAATTGTAAAAAAAATAAATTTATATTACAAAATTTAAATAACAATAAATAAGAAAGGATTGAATCATAATATAATTTATACATTAATTATTGTTATCTTGATTTGGCAATATGCCTCTTACTTTCATAGACTATGAATCACTGATCTAAATATAGATGCGAGCTCGTCTCACTCACATCAAAATATTGCAGGTGTATGCTACGTATTAAATCATATACAACCGACGTCTCTATGTTCCGACAATACCAAATAATTTTGGACGTATAATTTTTTTGGACCAACATTTTTCGGACCAACATGTTTAAGGAGCCATTTTTTTTTTCGGACCAACATGTTTAAGGACCAAATTTTTCGGACCAAAATTTTTTGGACCAACATGATTTCGGACCAACAATCTTTCGGACGAAATTTTTTTGGGGACTTAATTTTTTTGGGCCCAAATTTTTCGGACCGACTTTTTTTTGGACTAACATGTTTACAGACCAAATTTTTCGGACCAAAATTTTTTAGACCAACATGATTTCGGACCAACAATTTTTCGGACCAAATTTTTGGGGGACTTAATTTTTTTGGGCCCAAATTTTTCGGACCGCCTTTTTTGGGGGACTCAATTTTGGTCCTAAAAAATTCGGTTCCGAAAGTAGAAATACCTATTGATAAAAATCAAGTCTGTCAAAAGTCTCAGTACTGCATGTAATTCATAAAGCCACAAGGATCTATGTAAAATTCTACTTAATAATATTACAACAACTGAGATAAACAAAAAAGAATTTTCCCCAAAAAATCAAAAACCCACAATAATTTTGTATTACCTCAGGTAAACCCACATGAATATTTCAAAAATCGACACAAACTGCAAAATCATATGGGATTTGTAAAAAACCCACATGAGTGTGCTGAAAATCACATGTAAAACTTTATATCCCACATGGTTTGATCAAATTCATGTGGGATTTATGATAACCCACATGAATATTCCAGGAAATCCCACACCAACTCCAAAATAATGTGGGATTTGTAAAAAAAAACACATGAATTTCGGGTAAATCCCACATAATCTTGCAATCCTATAGGAATATAAAAAAATTATGTGGGATTTGTAGAAAAAACCCAAAAAATTTTCCTGAAAATCCCACATAAATTTAAAAGTCATGTGGGATTTGTAAATAACCCACAGGAATTTTCCTGAAAACCCCACATACACTTGAAAATCCCACAGGATTTTGCTTATTCCTATAGGAAATGGCCGATTTCCTATGGGTTTTTATGTGGGATTTTTTTGTAAGGGCTATGCCTATACTTACCAATACCCAAGATGTCGCTTAAATTAGGACATAACACTTGACAGCTTTGGAAGTACTATTACGTCCGTACACAAGTGTGGCCTCTACACTATGGCAATATGTACTTCTAACGTTAAGGACCAATACAACAACAGGAGCAAACAACTGTCAAACAACAAGGATGCAAAGAGTGTCTGGAAAACAGTCAACAGAATTTTCAACATCAAAAACAAAGCACCGACAAATACCCACCCTGAATTACAACGGTCACCACTCATCGACCGACCAGGAAAAGACAGAGACCATCAGGAACTATTTCAGCACCGTACCAGACAATCCGCAGTACAACAAAAATATGTTTAGACTAGCCAATTTTATCAAAAGAGGCTAATCTCTCCACCTACCATCCCCAAGAAATGATTTCAGTTGAGGAAGACCAGGGACATGAAATTTATATCCAGGAAATCACATCGGAAGACATCCGCATTATACTTAACATGCATCCAACACTTTTCCAGGCAGAGACGGAATCCAATACCTTCATTTAAGAGCGGCTCCACCAATACTCCACGACGCACTAAGTGTGCTATGCACAGCTTCTGTCAAGATTAGGTACATTCCAAAGATCTGGAAACCAGCCATCACCATTGTAATTCCAAAACCTGGCAAGGATCACAAACAACCAGGCAGCTATAGACCTATCAGCCTCTTACCAGTCCTCGGAAAATGCGTAGAGAAAATCATCGCCCATCGTCTTTCCAAGTTCATTGAAGAACAAAACATAATCCCTGACAGCCAGTCAGGTTCTCGCCGCAAGACACAACAACTCATAGAACCAAAGGCCACCACGCCCTCGATGCAGAAAAAGCTTTCGACAGGATGTGGCACGAAGGATGTGGAAACTCAGAAAAAAAAAATTCCAATCAAACTAACAAGATGGATCTCCAGCTTCCTGTCACACCGCAATACCAGCTTCAGAATACGATCTTCGTTCTCTTCACCACTTCAAATCAACACTGGTACACCCCAAGGCAGCACCATCAGCTCTATTCTTTACATCCTCTACGTAGGAGACATCCCTCAACCAGAAAACGACTATACTAAAATATGACAATACGTAGACGATATCGCCAAGATTACCTACAACACTATATCAACAGAGTCCACAAATGGTGCAAGGACCGGAGAATAGAGCTTAACCCGAAGAAATGACAGATGTTGTACATCGCCAAACGAAATAGAGTTAGAAGAGACAACCATATCTCACACTCAATAACACGCTGGTGTGCTGGGGAGGGGTTTTTCGTTTCGCTGCGTGCGGGTCGTCCTTTTGTAGTTTTTTGAATGTTTGAGTGGGGGGTTGGGCGTTTTGTCTCTGCAGGTCGGCGGGCGTATGTTTTCTTTTTGGGCTCGCTTGACCTGAGTTTCGTTTGTCAGTGTGGGATGGTTCGGTAGTGCCGTTTGGCCGTGACGTTTTGTATCCCGCATGGCGGGTCACGTAAAAAGCACCATCACCCCAGTGACCAACCAAGTAAGATTGTTAGGAATTCACATCGACAACCGGCTAGGGTACCAACATCGTCTCAACCATAGAAATGTGAAACAACGTGTCAGACTACTTTTCAGAATTGCCGGAACCGAAGGACACCCTTAAGCATCACCTAGCACCACTATGAAGATCTACAAGATGATGATCAGACCACATCGAATATGCGGTTGTTGCCGTTCCTACACATCACCTACATCAGTTCACCGAGAATCAACTAAAACAGATACGCTACGTCCTAGATACGACTCGCCTCACCGTCCTTGATATGGACATTTCGGGACCCCAGTTACGTGCTGAAGCTGAACGGTATTCAAGAACAGATACCATTCAGCCAAATTTTCTTTTCTTTATTTTGTTTTCCGCCATAGGTATATGTAGTCCGTCTAGCCTCCAGAGCCAGAGCCAATCTTTCAAGTCAGCCGCAACTTACCACCATCGCCACCACTCATCGCCTCCTCAACCCTAACATGCTACCTTTCCTGTCACCGTCCAGTCACATGTCTCTCCGACCCGGCCCACAAAGTTAATATTTAAAAATAACTCTGAAATTTCCGATCTCTCAATTTTTGGGTCTTTATCGGTCAGTGGCTTTCGCCCCTGGCTCGCTGAAGCGCCTTTCGGCGGAAACAGCTAATTACGCGACAGTTTAAGCTAAGCTTACAGTCATCAATAGATACCTACCAAATGTAAGACGAAGACTAGCTATTAAAAGAAAACACCCAACTTTAGTTCGAGCCTAGTATACCTTAACCAGCCAGCCCCTCGGACTAAGTTCCTATTCTTAACTAAGTGGAACGTTTGTGTTACAACGTTGGATTTGACCCAATCATACCACATCAGAAAATCAACCTAATATTAGGCTCAAGTACAATCAAATATATTCCGCCTTAGGTATCTTTGGTACAATGTATTGCAAGGTAATACCTTACGCTGCTAGGCTATGTAGACCGATCCAACAATGGCAAAGTGGAAAAATAAAGACATGAATTAACGCAAGAAAGCTGAGTAAGACCAAAAACTATGATTACAAATTAATGTAAAAGTCTTTAGTGAAGTATTTTTAAAGAACAGTAGCATTCACTGTTTCAAAGTCAACGATGAGACACGATTAATTTGAAGCTGCCGCCACCACATTTATCCGTCAAGTGGATATGGTCAGACAGTTTGCGCGGTTTGTATGATCATCATATATTGCATATTAACGTACGTACGGTCACGTGTACGGTCGAGTCAACAAATTGAAGGAGATTTTCGCCGTTTATCTGGGGCTGCCTTTTTTGGACGCTGGTGTGCTGGGGAGGGGGTTTTCGTTTCGCTGCGTGCGGGTCGTCCTTTTGTAGTTTTTTGAATGTTTGAGTGGGGGGGTTGGGCGTTTTGTCTCTGCAGGTCGGCGGGATTATGTTTTTTGGCTCGCTTGACCTGAGTTCGTTTTGTCAGTATGGGATGGTTCGGTAGTGCCGTTTGGCCGTGACGTTTTGTATCCCGCATGGCGGGTCACGTAAAAAGCACATCAGGAGCGCCGAAGTGCAAAGTTATCGCATTTGTGCAGGCGTGCACGAGTACAAGCGAGAAGTGTAACACTGTCGTTTTGAAGTCTAGCCTGGCAAGTAATCATATTCTGGTATATAGGGTCTCAAATAAAACGAGTAATCGTAATCAGTAGAATCAATCGTACTACAAAAAGTCGATCACCACCAGTCACAATACCAGTCGATGTAGGTGCAACGAGCAATCGTACGCGAGCGAGAAACAAGCGCTTCGAAGGTATGTTCGCAAACGCTTTACAACATATGTTGGGGTTGCTTTATAAGTCTATGAAGCCTTCATACATTCTTGGATTAAGCATTAGTGTTAGAATTTACGTATGATTTTAGTTTTAATGGTTTGTCCAGTAGCGCTACGTTGACCTTAATGGATGTCAAATGAATTAGACAGTTAACTTAAAGGTCACGTCTCCAATAATGTATTGCTTTCCCTTTGTGTGCAGAAACTGATGCTCCCCTTAACCGTACGAAACGGCGACCTTTAGAGAAGACATTCAGTTCTAAAAGATCGTCCAAACTATGACCGAAAATTAACACCCCTGTAATCAGGGTTGATGATCGTAATTTCACGTTTCATGAGGTTCCGAGTTGTAAAATGACAGCTCGCTGTAATTTCATCAATTAAATATCGGAATCAATCAAAGAACGGCAATTGACCGTAATCTTATGTGAAAACATGGACGTAAATTGACGGTTCCTTGAAATTACGGTTGATGAAAGTAATTTTACGTTGCATGTGCATGTGAAATAACAATTCATCGTGATTTTACTGACACGTGTCTTCGGCCGTAATATAACGTTAGAAAAAAATAGGGAAAATAATAAAGGTTTTCCGTTCAAGCGTAAATTCGTCGTAAAATATATCGTTGTCGAGTCGTTGAATGTCGTAATCCAAGTATCGCAGTCATTAGTAAGCTATACGTTCTTTCACTGTGAGAAAGATTTCGCTTATCGCTTTTATCCGACTCAGCATGAGTCATGACATTGATGAAGTTATTATCGCGCGAAAATAGTCTTAAGAAAATGAGTGCGCACTCCCGATTTATAAAAGTGAAGTCCTCTAAATACCTCCAAACAACTACCTTATATGTGCTAATGTGCATAGTGTCCAACCTAACGTCAACGGTTTCCGTTAAAATACAATGTTTAGCGTAACGTAAGAGCATAGCCTATCGAATGTAGGCAAAACCCCCGTCTTCCAGCCACTGCGAAACGGGCATTGTTTTCCAATGAAAACGACAAGAACGAGGGAAGGCAAACGAGTGAAAAATGGCGTCAATGTATGAACTTCATGCATACAAAAAACGCATACTGATTGGTTGATCCTTCACTCCAAGAAAGAGTGAGCGTCGTTTCCATTTGGTTGGCTCATTTCGTCACTCTTTGGTAAAGAGTTAATATTAAGTACTTCGTCTTGGAAATAAGTAAATTTCCGCTCCATTGGAGTGAAAACAAAAATCATTCTGACATAAGAGTGAAAATGTCTATAATAATAATTAGAATTATTCTTATATTGCGGGTTCCTGTTTCTCGGTCCATAACATAGAAAAGACGACTCTTATGAGTGGGGCCAGACAGCTGCGTCGTCCCTAGTTGCTGGCCTGCTTGTTTACCAGGTCCTGGGACTTAGGGTGTTTGCAAGGGGGACGACACTTTCTTGCATTATCCCCAAAGCTATTGTGGTAATAACAGTAAGTTGGGTTACCTGCAGGTAAACGGGCACTAGAACGGCTACGGGAGCGGTGTTTTAGCTGCTGGACCGTCCTGGTGAGCTCTTCGACTTGTAGGGACAGCTTATCAACTAGCGCGACGAGATGAGATGTGTCCGGCGATAGCGACGTTTGTGCAACCTGTGGAGTGGCTGCGATGGCTGGAGCTGAGTGAACGACTGCGGCGATGGCTGGTGATGACGTAACCTCTGGTATATTATCGGCTAACGAGGCAAAACCATGTATGTCTACTTGCTCGGAGGTAGAAGCAATGAGCTGGACATTTGTAGGCAACCGTTGTAGGAAGAGTTGTTTTCAGATCGAGGTCTCGAGCGACTGGTCTCCGAGGAGTTGATGCATTCGACGCAGCAGTTGAGTTGGTTTTCTGTCGACGAGGTCTTTAGGAGTCAGAAGCTGGCGTAGGCGTTTTTGCTCAGACTGAGAAGTACGCTTTATAAGTTCAGCCTTAAGAGTGTCGAAACGGTTCGCGGGTGGTGGGGTGAGGAGTATGTCTGGAACTTCCTGAGCTACTTCCGGTTGGAGTGAAGAAAAGACGAATGCGAATTTGGTACCTTGGCTAGATATGCGTCGTGTCATAAAAAGGCTTTCTACCTGAACAAACCACATGACGGGGTCGTTTGGGTAAAATGGGGGTAATGTTCGGCTGTTGTCACGATTCGGGTCTAGACATTGTCGTAGCGGGTTCATCCGGTGTGCTTTTTACGTGACCCGCCATGCGGAATACAAAACGTCACGGCCAAACGGCACTACCGAAACATCCCATACTGACAAACGAAACTCAAGTCAAGCGAGCCAAAAAACATACGCCCGCCGGCGTATTTTTTTTCCCAGGACGAACGTGGGCATCGGCCAGTCAAATCCCTGGATTCCAAACATGTGACGCTTTTTCAAAAAACATGTCCTGAATCATTTTTCCTAGTTTTGACCCCAGATTATGAACGAAAATCCTTCATATTCATAGAAACTGGATCCCTAACCCACTTTCTAAACCCTAACTCTGATTTCAAACGAATTTGTAAATTCCTGAAAAACCTCGAACCCACGTTCGTCCTGGGAAAAAAAAATACGCCGCCCGCTCAAACATTCAAAAAACTACAAAAGGACGACCCGCACGCAGCGAAACGAAAAACCCCTCCCCAGCACACCACCGTCCAAAAAAGGCAGCCCCAGATAAACGGCGAAAATCGCCTTCAATTTTAGGGCGAATGTCAGACTTCACCGCCTCCAGGACTGCCTGCCAACTGGCAAATTTCCCCCTAAAAACCACATTACATCTATTCCGCCAAACATGTTTTTTCACAATAGAGCAAACAAAAACACCGCAACAGAACAAACTGGAGGGTCTACACCATATAAAATAAAGCCCTGCCCTAGCGACCATGAACGGTCTCCCGTAACACGGTCGGTCCAGGTCTGGAACCACTCCCATAAGTTTACTACAAAGCAACAATGCCAAAAAACATGAGCGGTACTCTCTAAGCTGTCACAGCCGGTCCTTGGGCACAGTCCATCACCCAATCGCCAAATCTTTTTAGGTTGGTCACCAAGGCACCGTGTGCAATTCTCCATGCAAGATCACGGAGCCTGCAACCATTCAGCCTTAAATGCACCGAACGCCATTTAAATGTTAATGCCCTAGGCTACGAAAGGAAATAAATTATGCAAAGCCAACACTTCAAGTGTAATAACAACTACGTGGGTATAGCCAAAATACGCTACATATGGGACAGCAAATTACTAATGTCTGCTGAAAATGCCTTACAAATTTCAATATGCCACCTTTGTTTTAGTGACGACACTGCGTGTAGACCATCATAGAGCTTGGTAAATGTGTTGCGTACTGTTGCTCTCGTAATCCTACCAGTACGATAGCGGCGTTTAGTGGGGCGTCGAATAAAATAATGCCAATTTACTGTACGTGTGGTGATGCCTGATTGGTGCTGTTGGTTGATGTTGTGGATCGTGGCGTTAATAGCGTGTAGTTTGTTGTCTAGGTCTCGTTGAAATTGGTGCAGTTGCTCGGTAGTTAGACTTGGCGTGGCTAAATTCTTTTGAGTTTGAAATTTTTCAAACGAGGCCGTAGGGATGGTGACGAAAGAAAGTATAAAAATGGGGTGAGTCCGCCTAAATGTGTCACGAAAATGGCTAAGCCTAGCGGAAAGTTGATCAGATGAGACCGATGAGCATGTAATAACACGACTTTGTCTACAGGTGAATGTTAATAAGTCCTTAATACTAGCTGCAAGACGCTCTATCAACCAGTCGTTGGTGTTAACTTGTTGAATACGCTGTTGTGTGAGGGCGAGTAACTCTCCTGTGGCTCCACGCTTAATAACAAAGTCAATATGATGCTGAAAGCTAGGTGGTGCCCTATACCGATCAAAGGAATATGCTCTAGAGTCAGCTACGAACAATAAATTTATAACAGGGCGGCTAATGTTAGACATTGGCTATACGTGTCTTAGGTATATCGCAAGCAACCAGAAAATAGCGATAGGATGTTATAAATGTGATAGGCCTGAATAATGAAGTGGAATAATCCCCCGTTTGGTAAATAATGAGGCAAACCGATAAGGTCTCTTGCCAAAAGTTAGTATCGAAAATAGCCTAACACAGAAGTAATAGTATCCCAACGTTACACCACCATCGTAACGTTAGTGCAAAGTAAGCCCAACGTTAGGCTACAGCGTAAACAAGCAGAACCTAAATCTATTCCAAGGTCAGAATATGGGTGAAAAGATCACCTCGGGGTCAGCAGTTTAGATGTTTCAAGGAAGAAAATAATCGAAGTTCAAAATATTTAAATACTATGTTCTTTCACCGTTTGGATCCTGGCTTGTTAACGTTGGAATCAGTAGTCTAGGCCGGCCTGTGTTGGTGCAACCAGACTCTGTATATGCTCGAAGGCTAGGCTATAGGCTAGATTACTAAAGATGGCGCTATGGTGCTAAAAAAATATACGGCTTTCGCGATAGAATAGCTTTCAGTTAAAAAATGGTATATGATATATCGCGTAAACGCTTTCGCGATCGAATAGCTTCCAGTAATAAAATGGTATATGACGTAGCGCGTAAATACTCTACGAATCGGTGGCGAATATTTTCGCCAGCCCCTTTTTGAAGTACGGATGCTTACACTACATCTAGATTATGATAATATACACATGGCTATATAAGCAGGCAACGTGGACCTACGCTTAAGCGTTATTGGTTGAACCAACGGTAGGCTATGTGTAAACTCTAACGCTGAAGTATTCTTCGAAGTTGAGTCGAATTAAAGGCGGAATAAAATTTCCTGGGCTAAAATCCACACATAAAAATATGCGTTCTGCGAAAGGGTCTTTAAAATATGTTAAAATGCGAGAATCGTCGCGATAGAGGACGTTCGCCACAAAACGCGAACGGGTGGCCACGTATATCGCTCGCGTCGCTCGTCGGTTGTGCCCACGCTTCTTCAAAACTCTGGCTCCTGAAAATCAGAGACCTCCGGAAAGCCGTCACGGAATGTTCAATTATGAAGTAGGGTGGACGAAACTCAATCACTACACTTCTGTTTTGCTATCGATGAGTACAAGTCGATTTGCTGCCATCCATTCACGAAAATCATCTATGTACTTTTCAGGTATGAATGTCCAGTCCGAAAGATTTTTTACACGAAAAATACAGTTTTCTATCATCGGCAAAAAGCATAAAGTCAATATCATTGGCTAAAATAATGTCTTCGAGTGGGGATGTGTACAAGGTCAAAAGAATCGGACCAAGACCGCTTCCCTGCGGTACACCGCAAAATAAAGGTTCATCGTCCGAATAACAATTGTCAATACAGACACGTTGAGTACGTCCTCGAAGATATTAATCGAACCACTTTAAAGCAATACCATTTAGGCCAAACCGATGCCCCAAACGCTGAAGTCAAATATCGTGGTCGATTGTATCGAATGCGGCGGTAAGATCGAGGAGGACTAAAATACACTCTTTATGATTCTCCATTGAAACTAGAATGTCATTTCTTACACGAAGCAACGCGGTTTCTGTGCTATGGTTCCTGCTGTATGCAGATTGAAATTCCGAATGAAGAGGGAATTGCTTAAAATATTGTAAAAAATTGCTTTTTCATTAAAACACATGTTCTCTCAAATTTATGTTCAAATAATAGGTTGGAAACGGGACGATAATTTGATAAAACATAACGATCCAGTCTGGGCTCTTTCAGTAATGGTCTTACAAGAGCGCGTGTATGACGTCGCGGAACAGTCCCTGCTTCGAAGGAAGTGTTGGCAATGTTCACGAGGTCATCCACTAATTCTGGTAGGAATCGTTTAGCCAGATGAGTTGGCATCGGATCGAGCGCTGAAGATTTCGAGTTCATAGCTGAAATACGTTTGGTCGCGTCGTCACAGGTGATTGGCTTGAAGTTGGAAAAGCTATGACTAGGTGGACACGGTGGTAAACTTGGCATTGTAACATCATGGAATGTACCGCATAATTTCCTGATCTTCCCACAGAAAAAAAGTCAGAGTAATCTTGCGCCATTTGCTGGGGATCGTTGTGCTTAAGTAGGATGGCACTAGTTGACTTGTCTCCTGTGATCTCATCAACCACGGCAATCAGCTTCCTGGTGTTGGCGGACTGTATGCGAGAACGGTGGTACTCAGTTTTAGCTCTCTCGCATTAGTCACTATTTTTTTTTCAAAAGAAAAGGAATCAGTGTATCCACCCATTCCACCTTCATTGAGATAAGAGTTAAATTGGGTGTTTTGGTACCTTTATAGATGGCAAAAAGAGGCAGGGACGAAACAATATTCAAGCTGAACAAGGAAGAAAGAAAGGGAATGTTAAACTAAGAACAAAGGCCAAATAGCTGACGCTCATATAGAGAGACATGCTTTGTACCTCATTATCATAAATAGAAAACGTTGAGAACGTGTAATACAGGGCACTGGATGAGTTTGGCGCATGTTCTTTACTGTTGGGAATCTGGTAGTTGACAAGAAATCATCTTGTATGGGATCTTGTGGCATAACTGATGACCCAGTTGTGAATCTCCAAAAATCTGCCACATCTTCAGCATCAAAAGAGAACAGCTTCTTCTTGAGGGCGAAGATCTCCCTGACTCTGAAGTACATCAGCAACCTTCTTACCAGTCGGAGATTGCATTACAAATATAAAATCTATCATTTGTAGAGAAAGCTTGCTCCAGAAACCAGCCATATGGCTAGGAGGCATACCCTTTCTCCTCTCCTCCACAAATGGTCTCCTTTGTGGATAAGTGCTGACTCAGCAATTGCAACAAGCTGTATTAAACATCAATCAGCTTGGTCTTGTCTGCTGGAGTTAAGGCATTAAAATATCTCAATGCCCGTTTCAATAGAGCTCTTTCGGACACTGATGATTGTCACAAGGTCCCCCTAAACAAGGCCCTTGGAACAGGTGCAGGTCTGACACATAGAATCGATAAAGGAGCGATACGAGTTTTAAACACAAAAATTTACTTTATTAAACGAAACCATACGATACTTGAGGCTTCTTACAATAATACTTAGAATACAAATGAATAATAATAATAATACGAATAATACAAGTTAAACTGGACACGGCTTTCTCTCCAGTTCCAGGATAAAGTTCATATTTCGAGACTCTGCCTCATCTCAAGCGAAAGGAACATCGCATGTCGCCTCTCTTTGCCAAGTTTGACCTAATTCTCAGGTCACAAGTTACCACCCTATGAATTAAAAAAGGAAGAATTTGTCTAAAAACTAATTCCTTTGAACCCTATTCCAGTCTAAAGTTTCATAGTCATACGCATGACAGTACATTCTTTTTGGAAATGATTGAAACATAAATACATATCGCAAAATTTCTGTTGCCGAATGACTTCCCAAAAATTCATTCACATGTTTAACAACATATTTTTTAAACTCGTTAATTTCTAATAACTTGAATTTACACATGTCAAGAATTTAAATAACATCATACACATTTTATGTGAATTTCTTGTAAATTTGTCCCGTACTTTTCGTACACAAATTTTATTTTCTCATAAAGCAATTAACGCAAATTTTGAGTTCCCTTGAATAAATAAACACGAAATTGTCATCCCCCCGCAAATTGATATCCACGAATTCTAATTCCCCCTGACTTAGTATAATAATCTATTAAATAAACTTAAAGGTCACGGCTCCAATCCAAAACCTGGTTCACTACAAACGTTGACTTTCACTCCAAAAATCATAAAGTTTTCACTGTGCTGGTCCCCGACCAAATCGTCTCCCAATCTCTACAACGGGACGTCTCAGAGCGAAGTGATTATTTCTATGCCTAATTTTCCACGAGGCAACGTTCCAAACACCGCCCAAGGAATTTAAAGTTATGACCACTAGTACTAAGTCTATTGTAATACACACGTTTATGCAAATGAGTTACTGCAGTTGCATCATAAGAGATTCCTTAAGTACTTCAACTAAGAGTTTTATTTTGATCGACCCCCTGACAATGATATGTAAGAAATCTTTTAGCAGATAGTCTTTAGATGGAGGCTACTGAAACACAACTTATGTCAGAAAGGTCCGTGAAAGCCTTGATGGGACCACATGGGTCAATGCTACAGTATGGCTAAGAATTGCACCCAGAGTGATATAGTCACCCTTCATTGCACGATGCTTGTGGAGAGGCACTCGTGGAACCATGGCTCCCTCACCAGCAAAGTACAGTTTACCAGCTTCTGTCCAAAACATGGAGAACATGTCTCTGGTCAGACCTCCAAAGTCTGCTCCTTCCTCACCTTCAAACTTAACCTTCAGCCTTTTTGATGTTAACTCCTTATTTTCTTTATAAATATTCATGACATCTACCAGAACATGATTTCTCCTACTGTGACATCTTCGGTCTCATCAGAGAGACATTGGTCCAGAGCATTGAAAGCTGCAAAGAGAGTGGAAATATCTGCTGAAAAAAATAAGTACAAACTAGTGTGTTACAAATGTTTTGTCGTTAACTGTACATATATAATACGCGACTAAAAGCGTGAGCGCTGGAATGATCCTTCCCTGATCTGTACAAAAGCTTGTAACTGTACGCTGACAACATCAAACACCACCGCTGTAACCTTGAAGAAGCCATGTGAGGGATTTGCCGGGTTTCGCCAAACAAACCCAATAAGGGCTTATGATCTGTTGTGATTTGAAACTGTCGCCCATACAAGTACTGATGAAAATATTTCACAGCGAAAACTATCGCTAAACCTTCTTTGTCCAGCTGGGAGTAATTTCTCTCTGCTGGTGTTAAAGTTCGTGATGCATATGCTATCGGACGCTCACTACCATCGGCTTCTCTATGAGCCAAAACTGCTCCTACACAATAGGCTAGCATCACAAGATAAAAGTAAGTCGGTTGTAACATTAAAGTGAACAAGTATGTCTGCTGCAATCAACTTCTTTTTGCAAGTGTCAAAAGCTTCTGACGGGTTTATCCCACGTCCAAGGGCAACAATTACGCAACAGTTTGTGCAGGAGAGTAGGGGAGTTGGGTAAAAACTTGCCATGAAAGTTCAAAAGTCCCAAGAAAGACTTAAGTTCTGTGACTGAAGTTGGCGCTGGAGCATCAAAAATGGCTTGAATATTCTTGTTTGTTGGCTTTAATCCCTCAGCAGTGATACGGTGTCCAAGGTAAGTTACATCAGACGCGAAAAACACACACTTTTCCTTCCGTAAGCGAAGACCAGCAGTCTCTAACCGCGAGAGCACTTGTCCAGATTCTCCATGTAGTCTGCGTCTGTACTTCCTGTGACTGAGACATCATCAAGGAAACAACAGGTATGTGGGATGTCAGCAAACAAACTATCCAGGACTCACTGGAAGACGGAGGGTGCTGTGGCAATACCATATGTGAGCCTTGTGTAACGATAGAGTCCTTTATGTGTATTAATAGAACATAATTCCTTTGACTCAGCATCTAATATCAATTGCTGGTAAGCCTGACTAAGGTCTAACTTAGTAAATAATATCCCACCACAAACCTTTTCAAAAAGCTCCTCAACTCTGGGTAATGGATACTTGTCAGGAACTACAACCTGGTTTACTGTGACTTTATAGTAACCACAAATTCTTAAGTCCCCATTGTCTTTTATGACTGGGACAATAGGTGCCGCCAAGTTACAGAATGACACCTCAAGAATACCTTCATTTTCTAGGCAATCCAATTCCGCGTCAACCTTAGATTTGAATGCAAAAGGCACAGGGCGTGCTTTACAAAAGCGAGGCTGTGCGGGTTTGTGGAGCTTTATTGTTTTGCTTCTGTTGGCCTTTGGGTCCGTGTCCTTTTCGCGTCGCGTTAAACGCTACATTATATACATTTGTGGGTTGGTGAGAGATCTCTGTTTGTGGGTTTTCAGTTGGGTTTTTGCTGGTTGTTAAACAGACTGGGATTGTTTTTGCTTTTCTTGACCTTTGGTCCGTGTCTATTTTCTTTGCACTCTGCTTACTGATGACAAACTACTTGTCGATTCGATCTGCTCGGTGAAGTACGACGAATCCCGGTATGTCATGCGTTGGGCCCAATTCCGCGAAAGCACGTTGTTCACACGTTGACGGTGTATCACATATAATAAACAGTCCGTAGTCTCGATAGGCCTATTGATGGTGTGAAAAAGTTGGCAAGAAAGATACTGTCGTATGTACACTCAATAATGAGAAGACAAACGACACGGGCTGAGCGACATTTGTTTCGAACAGATGTGAAGCAATTAATTTGACTGTTTGTTCCATACTAAAAATTTTGATAAAAAACACCTGGTGTAAATATTGTTTAAGAAATCAGAGAATGTGGTTACGTCTAGACTTATCTCGGCAAATAACGTACTGTAGCACTAGTACGAGTATTAAACGTAGGTCTTGGCTAAAGGCAGTAGTTAGGCTCGCTATTACTGTACATATGCACGCCAGTAGATTCGTGCATAGGCTCGCTATTACTGTACATATGCACGCCAGTAGATTCGTGCATAGGC
>KN882236.1:192152-208390 GCA_000934455.1 Apostichopus parvimensis
AGGCTCGCTATTACTGTACATATGCACGCCAGTAGATTCGTGCATAGGCTCGCTATTACTGTACATATGCACGCCAGTAGATTCGTGCATAGGCTAGGCCTAACGAATAACGGTATACAACCAATTTAAAGTTGATTGGGACCGAGATCGTTTGTAGACAGGTTTCACAAAGCTAGGCAGGGGAAATGGATGTAGGGATAAATAGATTGATAGCAACTGGATGGTATTGACTCCTTAAGGCTAATTCCCTAGTCTTATTCTAGTCACTCTTGGCCTAGGTTGTTGTACTAATTAGGCTTTGTTGCATTTAGTGTTGTATTAGAAGGATTTCGGTAAAGGGGGTTTTCCTTTATCATTGCTTTCCAATTGACAAACCAGGGATAGATTGGAATTTGGAGGAAATATGCTTATCGAAACAACATTGCATGTAGGATTTATAGAAGTTTGACTGTAATACTTGTAGTAGTTATCAATTAAAACGTATTGACATTTAATAATGGATTGCGTGTATACTAATGTCGCAGAATAAACATTGCTTCGAAATATCAGGAAAAATATCTCTCACGGTAGTAAAGCTGCATGTCATTGACATGACAGTTAAAAATATCATTAACAATTCTGAAGCTCTCTAGAATAAAAACAGAAATGAAGAAAAAACCCCACCATTGAAACTTTGTCTAAACTTTACATTTTTGCAGCCTTTCTGCATTTACCATTGACAGCATCACGCAATTTCTTCTTCTCCTCAGCCCTTGAAAAACAGTTTGGGTATTCACGGTTGGCCTGATATAGAATGGCCTTAAATGGAAGAAAATTTCTAAGTTGGTATTTCTTAACCCATGTTTGATTATATACCAGTTCTCCGAAGAAATTACTATTGGCCATCGTCTCTTTACTTGGTACCTCCGACATTAATTTCAATACTAAGTCTCTCCCAGAATTTCACATTTCCCAGATGTTGTGGTACCTCAGCAAGTCTACTTTTACTGTACACCCTTCACCCACGTCACCTAAAACCGCACTAGTATCATCTACAATGCAAGAAGACTTAGGAAACTTGAACCGTGTGGTTTGAGTGCTTTCTAGATGTGACAGCCTATCCTCTAAATTGTTCAGTGAACACTTTGTATTCTTGAGTTCATTTTCCAAAGACAAAATGTAGGCTGCAACATGCTGTGGAATACCATGAAGCCATAACTGCTGCTCATCAATTACAGGATTTGTCTCAAGATTCAGGAGAATCTGCTCTGATTCCGTAGTCGGAATGTCATCGAATAGTAGTGACTATTGGTGAGGCTGCTGTGTGAGTTGCAGGTGTTGCTGCAAGCTTGTAGGTTGGTTTTTCTGCTGACTTTGGTGTTGATGTGATAGGGTGTTAAAGTGGGACATCATCCACTTTCTCCCAAATATGACCTACATTGTAAGGAAGAAAAATATAAAGACATTTGAGAATTCCACAATAAGCTGACATGAAATACATTAAAGCTACATCAATTATTTTTTTAAGGTTTTCTTTTTCTTAAAAAATTATTTCCACCCTGTCACTGTTCCCCTGACCAATAAGGGAATAGTGCTAACTTTGTTATATAAGGTGAGGATAACAGCTAGGTACTTGACTCCATAAAGGACATGTAGGTGTATAGAACAGAAAAATATATTGATACAATTACCGACTGAAACACCCCTTCATAAAGAATTCGAACATGTGGGTGCATAGAACTTAAAAAATATATTGATACAATTACCGACTGAAACACCCCTCCACGTTAATCACACCCTTCACATAAATCACACCCTTCACCTAAATCACAAAAGGGAATGATTGGATTATAACATAGGAAAGTCTAGAAATTAATAAACTTGATCTCTTTTCACGTCTTCTGATACTTCAAATGAGAATTTCAATCCAAAAGTTCGCTGAGCTTCAGGTCGCTGTCACTGTTTCACCAACATCCCGTCTTTCTCTTTAGGCCAGCGCCCCTTGTCTCTCTTGCTCTGCTGATGATTGTCGAGAACTGCAGGGTACAAAACACGTTAACTAGTCTTTTGTCTATACTTGCTCTGGAATTATCCCGAGGGAATTTATATTACGAACCCTAACCACAGTGAATCTTCCTGCATATAACACATACTAACATAAGTAATAAACATAAACCCACCACCAAGTCCTAAATAATCATAAGGCTCCCAATTCTACAATGCCCCCACTAACTGCTACAATACAACACTTACTATATACATACTATCTGTACCCCTAGGGCCGCTTCACATGACCAGGATTATTCTAGAACATAATCTCTGTATCTGAAATATCATTCCATACCCCAAGACACAATTCTACTCTCTAAAGTGATCCCTGATTGCATTATCTTGTAACACATATTACTAAGTATTAATGACATATTGTGATGTTAACTGTTGGTCAAAAGAATGGAGTGGTAATCTTTTTCTTTCCCATGGGGATAATAACAGTAGAGGTGTTGGTTTATTTTTCAACCCGGAACTCAATATCGCTATTAAACGATCTAGGGTCGATGAAAATGGAAGGTATATTATTATTGATTTAAATGTTTACGATCAGATTTATACTGTAATTAATTTTTCTTTAGTAATATTGCATAACATTTGACAGTATTTCATTGTACATCGATTATTTGGGGTGGTGATTTTAATTTTGTAGGTAATTGAACTCACGATAAATTTGGAGGGTTGCAAAGAACTAATTTTATTGGGTCCATGCAAAAGAATAAAACTCCTGGTTCTGATGGATTATCAGTTGAATTTTATGTACATTTTTGGGATATTTTAGGTGACTTTGAAGTTAATTCTCTTAATTTTGCTTTCAGTGGTACACACTTAGCCGATGAACAGGGCAGTGCAATAATCTCTTTGATTCCAAAGCCTTCAAAAGATTTACAATATTTGAAAAATTTGAGGCCTATAGCAATTTTAAATACTGACTAGAAGATTGGAGCCAAATGCTTGGCAACCCGTATTAAGCGTGTTTTAAATAACATTATTACTGATGAGCAAACTGGATTCTTAAAAGGACGTTTCATTGGTGAGAACATTAGACTAGTTTTAGACATTATTGATGAGATTTTGAAAAGGCTTTTGATTGTTTGGACTGGGAGTTTCTTTATCAAAGTTTAAAATTCTTAAATTTTGGTCCAAATTTTATTAGGTGGGTTAGAACTTATTATGGAAACGTCACATCTTGTGTAATTAACAATGGTCATCTCTCTCAGTATTTTAGTATTTCTCGAGGTGTAAGACAGGGTTGTCCACTCAGTCCTTACCTCTTTATTTTATGTTCAGAATTTCTCACATTCATGGTTAAAACAAGCTGTTGTATCAAGGGTATATCTATTCATAACTCTGAAATTAGAATTTCACAATATGCCGATGATACTGTTTTATTTTCAGATGGTTCACGCGCTTCTCTTGTAGAGGTTGTAAACATTCTTAATAATTTCTCTGCCGCTTCGGGTTTAAAAGTTAATTTCAGCAAATCAATTGTTTTTTCCATTGGGTGCTATGGTTTCAAGGGTTCCCTGGTATTTTCATGAGTATGGTTTCAATGTTAATCTTGGTCCCGTGAAATATCTTGGTGTCACATTTACTACAAAGAATGAAGATTTCTTTTCGTTGAATTATCTTCCCAAATTATCCAGGCTCAAACAGTTACTTGGGATGTGGTCAAAACGTGACCTAACACCAACTGGTGAAATAACTGTAATTAAGAGTTTGGCCATTTCGCAACTTGTTTTTCTTTTTAGTGTTCTACCAAATCCTCCTCTTAGTTTTATTAAAGAGGTTAATATAATTTTGTATAATTTTATTTCGAACAATAAACCTTATAAGATTAAACGGAGTACCCTTATGAATAAGAAAGTTAATGGTGGCTTTGATATGACAGATATTGAATCTTTCATTAAGAGTCTAAACTGTAGCTGGGTAAAACGGTATTTAGCCCCTCAGAGAGGAACCTGGAAATATTTTTGGATTTGTACTTAAAACAGTTCCGTGGTGCTTTTCTTTTTAAATGTAATTTCAATAAGGAGGCAGTTTCTTGTATTTGTAATATTTTTTGCAGAGAAGTGTGTGAGGCTTGGGCTGAGTTTAATTTTTATCATCCAGACAGTAATTATGGTAATGAAATCATTTTAAACAACAGTCATATATTGGTTAACAATAAAGTAATTTTGAAGTATAATCTTTTAAATCACAGAACAATTCATGTGAAAGATTTCATTAAAAATGATGGCGCGGTAATTCCATATAACACGTTTCAAGCGAAAATATATATTAGAAATTTTCCTTTTACTTGGTACTTTGGGATTATTCACGCCATTCCTAGTTATTGGAGTGGGTACCATGATTATGTTTTGCTCCCAATGAGTCAAAATAACGTTAATATGTGCATGCGCACACATAAAATAACCAATTTTTTTTTTAAATAAGCTAATTAGCGGTCTCTGCACACCCCCGTCGTCTATTATGAAGTGGCAAGCTATGAATTTTTCGAGTGAAAATAGTTTTGAATAAGATTTTTAGGCTGCCTTATACGGCTGTGAATGACCCCAAAGTAGCACATCTACAATTGCGTTTTCTACATTGTATTTTAGGCATAAATAGCTTGCTTTATAAAATGAAAATGGTTAATTCTCCACTTTGTTCATTTTACAAGAATGCCGATGAAACACTAATACATTTGTTTTATAATTGTAGTCACGTTGAGCGATTTTGGGAGGCAGTGAATTCAAATTGCATTAAACTTAATTATACTTTTAATTTGACCAATATTTGTTTTGGAGATTTTGCTGATATGGATAATCCTGTGAACTTTTTAATTTTGCATGCTAGAAAGTATATTTATACATGTGCACGAATTTTATTTTAAGTTTCGCTTGAACTTGACCTTCACTATTTCATTTCTAAGCGCAAAACAACAATTTGTGTAACCTTAACGACTTCTATGATTTCTTTATGTAAGATTCTTATGTAAGTCTTTTTGCTGATTCTTTTGTATTATGTGTTACGGTATTGTAAATAAATACAGTGGGAAAAAATTAATGACATATCCCCAAGGCTAGAGCCAAAGTTACCTAGGTCGGGATACGAACCCCTACAACAACAGTGACACTTGAATAAAAAATGTCACTGTTCACCTGTCCCCTCATGTTTTTAACAAAGATAAATAATGTGACTTACTTCACTGGGCTTTGACTTGCTCCCGCTCTCCGGGTACAGACTGGCGCCACGATACATCCACACAGAACCGGTGACTGGTCAAATTAACTCAGGTGGTGACAATAAATAATATATGTTTTTTGGCGTATAATATGTTGGCCTCGCAGGCTAATCTTCAAGCATCTCAACAAGCCTGAATACAACTTAGTGCCCTCACAGGGTCTTACCACAACAGCAAAAATAACCAACCCACCACGCCCACAGAGGACACAGCCAGTCTTGTACAACTGTACCTTTCAAACCCTGGGAGTCAAGTGAGGAATATTCTCCAACTCTGCAATGAATGCATACCATGTACTGCCCAAACATTACATAACACAAGACAAGACACAAACAAAACAAATATGCAGGACACAAAGGGATAAAGCTACTACCTTCAAGTCAGGCTCAATCTAGGTTTTGCCATTCAGAGTCGTCACTCAAGTGATACATAAGGCAATACGATAGGGACTAGTATATGCCGTGACACCCCCATCATAATAGAAACAATCTGGGGCAGGATTTGGAGTTTGAAAGTGGGGGGGGGGTGGGGGTAAACATTGGGAGGGGTGTAAGGGGAAATGGAGAAATTGTTGGATTTTTAAAGCTTCTATATAGTGCAATATTGCTGTGGCATTTATCATATTGATTCCGACCGAATCTGATAAAGCATATACCCCCATCATTGCATCACTGAATTGTGCCGTAATCAGAGAACATACACGTACGCCGCAAAATATACACAAAATCGAAAGCTCTTTTAAGACACGCGATTATTTTCGCAATGCCCGGAGTTATACATGTCGTCTCACAAAGAAAAAATCTTAACGAGACGTCCAAGCCAAATATTAAAGGCTTACTACTGATGAAAATAATAAAAATTGATAGCAGAAACCGGTCTAGTTTGTGTTTAGAATAAAGTCAAGTCTTCTTTACTTTAAAAAGTACCTTCCATTCACCTAAATATTAAGCTTGCTATGCTATCTATAAATAATGTTACTGTACTTTTCAAATGGGCTGGTGGGTCGTTTCGGTGTTATTTTTAAGAGCAGAAAACCTTAAGCACACCTTTGTTAAATTTGGGCGATACAACAACTAAAAGTTCCTGAACTTGGAAATGTGAATAAACAATGGAAATTGCGTAATAAAAACATGCTGTTATTTTTAATGAAACGTCTGAAAATGTTATTGTAACTACAAAATGATGAGCTGCTTGGTACAACGAAATTAAAAATAGTATAGCCTATATGCCAAATGAGTTGAAATGAGTTGAAAGCGTAGGAAATAAATAGTGTTTGAAATTTATGAAGAGAAACTCACCATGAATATCAACAATTTGAACTTTGTAAAGTTTCCCTCGCCACGTTGCCTTTGCTTCAGAATTCGGCCTAAGTTCTCCTCGAATTCTACTTCAATCCTTTCCACGACTCCAGCGTATCTTTTTGGACGAAGCCATCGAATGGTTACGAGGTTGGACATGTTTGTAGTGCTTTTTACGTAACCCGCCATGCGGGATACAAAACGTCACGGCCAAACGGCACTACCGAACCATCCCATACTGACAAACGAAACTCAGGTCAAGCGTGCCAAAAAAACATACGCCCGCCGACCTGCAGAGACAAAACGCCCAACCCCCCACTCAAACATTCATAAAACTACAAATGGACGACCCGCACGCAGCGAAACGAAAACAGCGTCCAAAAAAGGCAGCCCCAGATAAACGGCGAAAATCGCTTTCAATTTTAAGGCGAATGTCAGACTTCACCGCCTCCAGGACTGCCTGCCAACTGGCAAATTTCCCCCTAAAAACCACATTACATCTATTCCGCCAAACATGTTTTTTTACAATAGAGCAAACAAAAATAATGCGGTGCAACACCGCAACCGAACAAACTGGAGGGTCTACCCCATATAAAATAAAGCCCTGCCCTACCGACCATGAACGGTCTCCCGTAACACGGTCGGTCCAGGTCTGGAACCACTCCCATAAGTTTACTACAAAGCAACAATACCAAAAAACATGAGCGGTACTCTCTAAGCTGTCATAGCCGGTCCTTGGGCACAGTCCATAACCTAATCGCCAATCACCAAGGCACCGTGTGCAATTCTCCATGCAAGATCACGGAGCCTGTAACCATTCAGCCTCGAATGCACCGAACGCCATACTTCGCAGAATGACGTCCCTGGACAAAAATTGCATTCAAGGCCCTATCCCGCAACGAACTGTGAACGAGGGCCGGCTGTGACAGGTCAACAGGGGGCAACTCAATCAGAGCGGAGCAAATGACACGCACCACCCTGTTTGGAGTACTACTATGCGGTTCTCTGTTGCTAAACAGCGCCGGGACCCATCGACGCAGGTGCAAACCGCCCCAAAAACGTAGAAAATATGAACAAGGCAACCCTGGGTCAGTTACCGCTACAAACAACTGCTTAAATAACAAAAAGGTCAATTTACTTCCCAGATGAACCACCCCTAACCCACCCTTCTCCAGTTTTTGGTACATTACCGCCCTTTTGACAAGCTCTGTACCACCCGACCAAATAAATGAAAATATCGCTCTCTCCAACCGCACCAGGACGCGACGCGGAATTGGATACACCGCGCCCGGGTACCACAAGATGGGCGAAACAAAACGATTAATTACGGTGACTTTTCCTAAGATCGAAAGCCAGCGGGTGCCAAAGGTTTCAAGCCTGCTCTCAAGTACCTCAGCCCTCTCGTTCCAGGTTGCATCACAAGGTGCATCGCAGCCGAACCATATACCATTAATTTTGATATTTTCATCCGACCACGATGCACCGAATGGCAAGTCTCTGTAACTCTAGCTACCAAGGCGAAGGCCCTTTGTCTTTTCCGGATTCAACTTCGCCCCGGTAGCTCTCTCAAAGATAGATAAATCCTGCGATAGGGCACGAAAGGAGCCCAGACTCGAAACAACACACGTGACGTCATCTGCATATTGTAGTTATTTGAGCGTAATAGAGATAAATACGCGACGAAGTACTGGAATAAAGTGACGAACGAACGGCAACGAGGCTGTTTTAAAAGCCAAACAACTTTTTATGTGACGCCGATCTATTATATTTTTTCATCCTTTTTAAGAAACATAGGTATCCCTTGTTATAAACAGTCACCTCAGATTATTCAAAAGAGATTAAAAAAGACTTTGATCTGCCCCAAACTTATAGCTGTTCAATTAATACTACGTTGGTTAAAAGAAATTTTATAAGGCAGACGGGTATCTCTATATCGCCCCTAGTTCGGTAATATTTTGACCTGCCCTTTGAGGGGTACCCCAAAAAAGGCCTGTCGTCTGCTGTCGGGACGGCGTTCCCCGGGTGGGGTTTGGAGTTAGTTGGTTGTTGGGTTTGGGGGTTGTGTGGTCGTTACATAATATGGGTTTTTTTCTGTTTGTGGTTTGGAGTTGGCTTTTTGGGGCCGGTTTGTAGTGATTTTTTTTTTTGCTTCTGTTGGCCTTTGGGTCCGTGTCCTTTTGACGCCACGTTAAACGCTACGTTAGTGAGAGATTTGTGTTTGTGGGTTTCAGTTGGGTTTTTGGTGGTTGTTTTACAGGTGGTTGTTTTTGGTGGTTGTTTTACAGACTGAGATTGTTTTTGTTTCTGTTGACCTTTGGTCCGTGTTCGTTTTCTTTGCACGTAAAAAGCATGTTATGGCGAACAAGAAATGCAAAGCAGTTAGTTAAACAATAAAAGGGAATGAAACGTTCTTGTTTTCGAAAATGATCAACCAGAATCTGGTGGGCAAATTTGGCTGTGGACATTGTTAGCACTTTCGGGATTTCGGTACTGTAGTATTTCTTTTACTGCATTAAACCTTAATGCCTTAATTTAAGACTATATTCAAAACATGTAAAAGGCTGTATCGAAACAAATACCACATGTAGGCTATTCAGTAATACAAACATAATGTTAGTAATTTGTCGAAAGTTCCAATGACCGTACAAACATTGTTATCATAACCGGTAAATGCGGGAAAGAGTTGTACCAGCACAACTTTTTCACTTGTCATTCGTAATAGAAGTGCTAGTAGCGTTGGGAAATTTGGCTGGAAAATTGTTACCTCTTTCGAGATTTCGGTAGTGAATGTTTCTTTTACTGCACTGATAATAACATTAATACATGTAAAAGGCTGAAACAATCTCATCGAATATCACTTGTATGCAGAAGTGAAACCCAACATTAATATTTTTTTCGTAGTTACACTGCACGCAAAAACATCGCTTTCGATATACGTGGAGAGAAGCCTACTTTTTCACTTTTCATTCAAAATCAACGTCCTGATCACGTAGGCCCGCCGCGGTCAGATAAACCATTGTTCCTTCATTTAAAACGGATTACAAGGTAACATTAAAGGATCACCATCCGGCCGCGGCGGATAAAGCACTCTACCATTGTTCACCCAGTGCCTTCCGACCAACAATAGCGCTATTTCATGGCAGTTTACCGCGGTCGGATTAAACCCGCGGCGGAACGGGGCGCGGGATTCCGCATAACTGATTTTGTATATGGTGCCGCAGCTATGGTGCCGCAGTTAATGCCGCAGCTAATTCTAGTGTTGCACTTGACAGTGATACATAAGCACTAGTAACGGTATCCTCAACTTTCTCATTTATATCTGACTCTGCACTGTTCTCGGGGTCACTATCACTTTCACTCTTCCCCTTGATAAATATCCTCAGGTCTTCAAAAATCTTGAAACCGTTGTCTTGAAGTTGTTCTACTGTGTCGCTTTCCAAGTAACGATTGACAGTGCGGACTAACGCATGGTGCATCTTAGACTTAGTCTGATGACTATCTGTATAGACTTGCCTCAGGTTCGCTTCACTTAGACCATAAAGTCCGGCTTTTACCTCCGCTTGTAACTTTTCTACCGACATTTTTCTTTCCACTCTGACAATCGATTTCTATATACTCTCAACCTGACTGTTCTCTTCAGAATGCAAAGCTGTGTACCCCAAGACTTCTCATATTAGTTCCTTTAAGTCATTATCCACTGTGGTCTGTCTTGTTTTCTCTCCACTGGACTCTGATCCATGTGGTGCCTCCAAAATGTAACCCTCTTGCTGTCATTAGCTATAAATTAAAAGAGGAAGAAAGAATCCTTGATGAACAAATGAGTCCAACATATGTTTTAGCAAGTCACAAGTGTTTAATAATATAATCATCTTCAATGATACATCTTTACCACCCTTGCTATACAAAACAGAGCTGCTCACTTGACCATATCTCATTCGATTTCTGATAATAATTATCTTTGCTTTTTTACACTTTCTATAAAAAAAACCTCATCCCCTCATCCTCATCTTACCCATCATATCATTGTAACACAATAACACATACTATTTAAACCCTCACACACACAGAAACTCACGCACACACCTACAGATATGCAACTCTGAATAAACCTTTACCTCTAAAACCTTGATTGTTTCCATTTCCACTAAACCTCCAATACCTGTCGAGCACACGGTAAACTTAAGTAACCTTTATATGTATATCCAATGCATTAATCACATGAATCAGAGACATCCTTTTCCCTGCTTTCATGCTCAAAATAGAAATCGAGAGTACCATCACCTCACTTGGTACCATGGTTGCTTGATTTGAGGTAGTAAGCCTCGGGGAACACAAACGCAAGACAAGATTGTTGCCGGTATCTCGGTTTATTATCTCGGACAAGAAAAACAGCTACGTCCCTTACAGCATAAATACATATATCCAGGTAAGTCTCCCACCATAGGCTCGGAACACAGAACTGAACCAATAGAATTCCTGACAAAATAACTTCAAAAGCCCGTCCAAATAAGAGCATAAAAATTTGACAGTTGTCTTTGGCTATCGGTCAATGGCAAGAGACAACAAAGGAACAATCACCTCTCATGGACCAAAAGCATACTATCGGACAAATCACTGGTCGCAAGTGTGATATTAGGGAGCAAAACTAAAAATTACCGACTTAAAACATTATTTATGGAAAAGATAGCAATTACAATGTATAATATATTGCAAAGGGATACTGAATTTGGGAAATAAAACAGAACATATGCCAAAATCACTGGAAAGATTGAAGCACTAGTTTGTGCCCCAAAACTCCTGAGTGAACGACGGACAGGAAATGTAACTCATACCCCTGGTCTATAAATATCTGCTACAACTACTCAATCTCAATGGACAGATGAATAAACAAAGAGAACACTGTTTGACATACTATAAAAAGTTCACTTTATCACATGTTCCCCCCAATTAATGTCATCGCCTCCAATGACTTTTTATTATGGCTGAATTGGTTGTTTGAGAACCAAAATAGAACACTAGACGATGATAGTGCACGTTGTGCTTGTAGCCATCTTTGTTCAACTCTGTCAACAGGCTAATACGTCACTCATTGGTGAAGTGCATTTAACTTATAAAAGGTGCAATAATGAATGTGTAACATGTCCCTTCTTTTGGAAGAGCTGAAAGCTATAGAAACATAAGAAAGTGAGACAAAAATACAACTGCTATAAAAATGTTAGTCAAATGTTACTGATATCTTGATTCATGCAATCAGATGAGTAGAAATAGAACGAGAACATGACTTGATGAGATAAATGAAAATAAACTTGGACTTTGATGGGATTAAATGAACACACAACTTCAATTTAGTGTCCTTTGTCATCTATCAATAACCATCTTGCCTAAGAATATACTATTCAGAATAAAGTCTCTGTATCTTTGTGACATAGCTATGTTGCTCCTGGTGCTGGTATAGCTGCCTGTTGAAGCGTGTGTTGTATTGCTTTGCCTAGCTCTTTGATTTGCTTCCCTTGGCTTATTTGCGTCCTTTCGCTGTTTCGCTTCGCTTTGCTGTTTCGCTTCGCTTTGCTGTTTCGCTTCGCTTTGCTGTGCCGCTTCGATATGCTCTTTCGCTTCATTTCGCTGTTTCGCTTTGCTATGCTCGTTCGCTTCCATTTGCTAATCTGCTTTGCTTCTTTCATTTGACATTGCTGCTCTTAGTGCTGACCGGTTTCTGCGATATACTCTGTGGTCGGGTGTCTCTACCAGATATGATCTGGGACCAACCTTTGCTTTACATGTTGCATCAACCCATGGATTTGTGTTACTGTCGGTTTGTACCTGAAAAATTGGTACTTACTGAAGACAAACTACTTGTCGATCCGATCTGCTCGGCTGCTCGATTTAGTATATCGAATCCCGGTATGTCGTGCGTTGGGTCCAATTCCGTGAAAGCACGTTGTACACACGTTGACAAAATGGCCGACAACTAGTAAGAAGCGCGAACGTGTGGATATTCATCCCTATCAACATTGGAACCTCTTTTCTCACCTTCACTACCAGAATACCTCGGCCAGGTATTTGTACACCACCAAGTTTGACGTCTGCCTCACAGATTTGCAGATTGTTGGCAGCATTGATGGACAGCCACTTCAGTTCTTCCAGTTCGGTCCCACAAAACGTCTCCAGGAATCAGTCTTCTGTCATTAACGTGACCTACGAGCCAGTGTCCAAATCACCTAACACTGGGGTACCGTTCATCACGATTGTAGCTGTTGGACGAGTCCCAATCAAAGCATTTGCCAGTTTGGTAGAGCCTTCGAGAACATCTATGGGACCCAACGCCTGGCTAACGGAGCTGGGTACATCTAGTTTCCCTAGTTGGATCTAGGGACTGGTCAAGGAGCCAAATATTCACTAGCATAATGACCTTTCTGGAGGCATCTGCGACATTCTATCTGGACGGGAGCGAGGTTTATTCCGGGCAGGCCGTCCTTCCAATTTCATGAACCGAGTGTCTCCTTCTTCTTGTTTGGTCTTCATTGCCTCCAAAATTTCCGTCTGGGATTTGAGGGCTGCACTGAGGGTCTCCAGAGCACTAGCAAACTTGTTGTCAACTTCGGTTTGGTAGGTGTTGACCTTTCTGATCTGTCGGGGTGTCTTTGCGACTATGTCATCATCGGCCAGATATATGGCAAGGTCCCGCAGCTTGATAAATGCAAAGTCCGGTTCTTCCATCAACGTCGCTGAACCTCCCGTCGTAAGACTCCATCTACCAACCCCCCCCCCCCTCCTGACCTTGTATTGTTGTATCTGTACCCTACTGGAAATTTTGATCTGAAACTATCAGCTGAAAATTGTCTGAAACCTTGACCTCTGCTATAATACAGACTTAATTCAGATGAATTCGAGATCAAATTAATCTGAAAAGTACAGTTTCAGATCAAGTTAGGTCGGTATTGGAACCTTTTCAGACTAGTTTCAGACTACACAGATCTGAAATTAGTCTAGAAATTTCAGACATCAAAACAGACTAAATAAAAGGTAGGCCTGTTTTGGAACCTTTTCAGAAGTTTTCAGACTACTACATCATCCTTGTCTGTTTTTTCCAGATCTATAGTCAGACCAAAGTATAGTTAGGCCTGTTTCGGAACCTTTTCAGATGAGTTTCAGACTACTACATCATCTTTGTCTGTATTTTCAGATCTATATTTCAGACTACTACATCATCTTTGTCTGTATTTCCAGATCTATATTTGAGACTACTACATCATCCTTGTCTGTTTTTTCCAGATCTATATAGTTAGGCCTAACTGTTTTGGAATCTTTTCAGACTACCATACCATTCTGGTCTGTTTTCTTTCAGATGAATTTAAGACTAATTGTCTGTTTTTTCCAGATGAACATCAGACAACTGCTGATAGATTTTACTCCCCACATTATACCCGGCTAGCACAAACCGTATGGAATTGTTAACACTGCACAAGAAAAAAAAACAAAGAGTAAGGTTAAATAACAGGCATCTTTATTTCTTTATTTAGATCAAATGGACGGAGTAATGTTTTAAGATTATGGACGGATAGAAAGGATCGGGTAGAAAGAATCATTTAGTGGGATGTTTTCCTCGCAATTCTGCACACTTGCAGTTAACCACCCGACGGAACCGTGATTGGCCGATGGGTTCTCTACCGCTCTTGCGGATCCTGCGCAAGAACAATTCTGCAGGTCGAAAAAAAATGCAAAATACACAATAACAATTAGCACAAATAAAAGTTACTTGGTAACACATTTTAAAGAATTGTTATTCTGTACCAAGCATTCCCGAAAATAATTACATAGTGTGCAGCTCCAATATTTTACATCACTATGAAAGTCGAAAGGAAAGTATTAAATACCTCTGATAGCAGCCAACTTCTCTTTATTCAAGGGGATCCTCTTTAAACCTGATTTTGTTTTAGCCTTATTTTGCTGCCTACCAAAGGCACATCCTTCAAGCAGCTCCTTTCTTTAGGAAACCGTCTCAAGAAGTCTTCTCACCATGACTTCCGGATTCCTCCCAACAGTTGTCATGATGACATGGTCTAGCTGTTCTCTTGTAATGCTGCAACTGGAACCCTTCACCAGTTCTATCGTTGTCAGCTGCATGGAAAGAGAAAGAAAATTTGCAATACATGTGGATACCTTTTAAGGGAGGGCATTACAATGTTGCAGGGTTCCCGCACCTTAAGGACAATAAAATTCCATGACTTTTCCAAAGTTTTGTGTCCTGGTATCAAATAAGCTCATACTAGTTTCAGCTAAAAATGACAGTAATCAGTAAGTGTTTAGCTAATACAGTATGGTAATTGTATTTTATAATATCCCAAGATTTATCACAAGAATATTCATACTTTCCGATAATGAAGGCGATAGTGGGGTCTAAGAACTGGTGCTCGTACAGTAACATTGTGACAAAATACACTAGGCTGTTATTTTCCCCTGTGATCAACGTGGAAGTATACTACCACAAAGCTTTGCGATTGAAGTAAACATGCCCGAAATCAATAGTGGAGAAATACTGATACATCAGCTTGTATGAGACAAAAATTGATTTCCGCTAAAAAATAGATTTCACAGGCCTGAATAAGTTCAGTTTTCACAAAATTCTATGACTGTTTTAGGGCTGCAGGAACCATGTGTTGCTAAACAAACATGGCTCTCAACTGACTTTCATAGTAAATGAACAACAAACACAGCCTAATTGAATCTGTATTAATTTTTTTGCAACTTTCAATTACCCCTATCCATCCAAATGTCATTGGAAAAAATAATGCAATTACTACAATCAGAAGCCCTTACAGTGGCTTGTGAGGGGGCCTGGGATATGCCAAAAGCTTTGAAAAGAAAATTTTACTCACTTCAGGTGACATTTCTTCATCACCGGAGACAGTGGAACAGGATGTATTGGGTCCAGGATCCTAAATATTTAATAAAGTTATATGTAAACCAGAAAGCCAAAAAGAATCATCATTGATTCAAATACATGGGGAAGGGAATGTGGAGCGGACAATGGTATGAAGGGCACAGGAATGTGCAGGTGGTGGTGCACCTCCACCAAAATCAATAGGGTTCCTGTACTCAATGTGAGAAACATATACACCAAATTTCAGCTTGATAGTACCAGGCGTGATGTGGAGTGTTTACAAGGTCTTCAATATTTGACCTCTGTTGACCTGTGACCCCTCCCAAAACAACAGGGTCCCTGTACTCCTTGTGAGGAACACACACACACCAAGTTTCAACTTGACCAGACCAGGCAGTCTGGACTTATTTACAAGGAAAATTTCACAAAATCGCATTTATTCTAAGTTTGGACCCATTTTCTATTATGTTGTGTATTATCTATATTTTTTTATTGATTGCATGTTGTTTGGAGAATGTTTTTGTTTAGTACTCTAAGCATGTTAGTGATATTCCCGCTTTACTATTATGTATATGTAGCACTTAGCTTTAAGACTAATTATGTGCTGGTAACGCAACCACGAGATACATAAGATCAAGGGAAGCGGGGTTCAAATCTGCGATGAGTCGCCTGCCTTTGTGAAGATATGAATGACAAAGTATATTAAAATGAGGACAAACACAATGTTCTATCGTAATCCGCAGGGTAAATATGATTTATTCACCATACGGTAAAAGTGAAATACGATATGCAAGATAATTAAAAA
>KN882236.1:219977-231379 GCA_000934455.1 Apostichopus parvimensis
AATTGCCTTTTACACTAAAATCCGCCACTACCAAATGTCCGAGATTCAATACTATATATAATTCTTGCAAATCTTCCACGTTATCAAACCTCATAAATAAAATTTCTTAGTCACTTATCAACGATCGTCAAAACTCAAGTCAAGCGAGCCAAAAAGTAAAATACGCCCACCGAAAATCGCCTTCAACTTGAAGGCGAATGTCACACTTCACCGCCTCCAGGACTGCCTGCCAACTGACAAATTTTTCCCTAAATACTATATTATATCTCGCATATTGCATTCAAGGCCCTATCCCGCAAGGAACTGTGAACGAGGGCCGGCCGTGACAGGTCAACAGGGGACAATTCAATTAGAGCGGTGCAATGACACGCACCACCCTGCTTGGAGTACTGCTATGCGGTTCTCTGTTGCTAATCAGCGCCGGGACCCATCGACGCAAGTGCAACCCGCCCACAAAACGTACAAAATATGAACAAGGCAACTCTGGGTCAGTTACCGCTACAAACAATTGCTAAAATAACAAAAAGTTCAATTTACTTCCCAGATGAACCACCCCTAACCCACCCTTCTCCAGTTTTTGGTACATTACCGCCCTCTTGACAAGCTCTGTACCACCCGACCAAATGAACGAAAATATCGCTCTCTCCAACCGCACCAGGACGCGACGCGGAATTGGGTACACCGCGCCCGGGTACCACAAGATGGGCGAAAGAAAACGATTATTAACGGTGACTTTGCCCAAAATCGAAAGCCAGCGGGTGCCAAAGGCTTCCAGCCTGGTCTCAAATACCTCAGCCCTCTCGCTCCAGGTGACATCACAAGGTGCATCGTAGCCGAACCATATACCATTAATTTTGATATTCTGATCCGCCCACGATGCACCGAATGGTAAGTCTCTGTATCTCCAGCTACCAAGGCGAAGGCCCTTTGTCTTGTCCGGATTCAACTTGGCCCCGGTAGCTCTCTCAAAGATAGATAAATCCTGCGAGAGGGCACGAAAGGAGCCCAGACCCGAAACAACACATGTGACGTCATCTGCATATTGCACGCATTTCACTTTGGCACACCCTGGCACAACAAATGGAACAAGTCTGGAGTCCCTTTCCAAAAGATGAGAGGGACTCGCTAAACAAAACATAAAGTAATGGAGACAGAGGGCACCCTTTGCGCACCCCCCCCCCCTCTGTACGTTAAAAACCTCTGAACAAAACCCATTAACTGAAAGTTTCCTTATACAAAACAGAAATCCATTTACGAAAAATAGGTTGCAACTCCAACGTCTCCAGTACATTCATAAAAAAAAACGCGATCCACCATATCAAAGGCCTTCTGCTGGTCAAGAGAGACCAATGCACATGGCAAGTCGCGCATCAACCACAAGTTCTGCTGGATGCAATGACCCTCCACTGCACAAGTCTGGAGATCACCCACAAGGTGCGGCATAGCCAGTGCAAGGCGGTTGCACAAAGCCTTAGCCAGCAACTTGTAGTCCACAAAGACCATTGACCGTAACGCACAGCAGTAGCACAGCCCTCTAAACCGCGGATAATTTTAGTGCCAGCCTACTGCGACACAGGTTCAGCAAATAAACATATGGTTAGGCTTGATTTCCCCCACGGACTTAGTGTGTTGTTAGGCTGCCATGTGGTTAGAGATATAAGTGACTATTCGGTGAAAATTTTATGCAAGCATATTTGCGATACAGTTTCAGTTTATTTCTCCACATCGTATTGCATTGTATGAAGCAGAGAACCTTCAAGCTGCTGTATAGCTCAGCCCCGGTATGATCATGACACGTATACTCGACAAACTTTTCCAGAAACGTTATTGTAGTACACCCTTCCGAGAAAACATGACCAATTGCTCTACACCCCCAATCCAGTGATACATGATATTGAAAAGGGATGTCTACGATCTAGCTGGCTAAAAAAAAAGTACAGATTCGCTGGATGGCGAAAATTCCCCTACAGTCAACCGATTTCGTTTTCACCTAGACAGAGAGTGTAGGTCCTGTTCTTCACAAGTAGGACAAGACTAAAGCCTTCCTGTATGGTAGGCTCTGGTTGACGCTAATGTGCACGTGTACAAGAAGTTAGATTGTGTTTCAGTTTTTAAAATGTTTAAATCTTAAAAATTCAGGAAACATGTCCTTGCAAAACATGATTCTTGTACAATTGCAAATAAAACACGATCAAGGACTACTTTTATTCACAAATAGTGACGTTTAAAGCAGTTTATAATGTCAAATTAGTGCCGGTCGGAAGCAGTGTTTTTCACCAGGAGTGGTGGGCGGAAATCCTCCGTGCTGGTCGGGCCCGCCCAGTGCCGACCACCGTAGCTATAACACTCAGTCACTAAAGGATATTGGCATGATAATAAAGCCCCTTGCCAAGAAGACCTACCCCCCCCCCCACCCCTAAACTAAACAAAAAAGGCATTGTGATAATGTGGAAACTACTAAAAGTCAGAGACAAATGTACTTAATATTTCTTAATGCATGACTTAAGCTATTCCAGAAATTAACACCATAACAGACAATGGAACGTTTAAAGACATCGGTATTTATGGGTAATGAAAATAAATGTCCAGAGGATCTGGTGGAGTAGTTATGTATATTATAATTGAAATTAAAGTAATCATTAAAATTGACTGGTAATTTCTTATTAATAGACTTAAAAATAAAAACTGCACAATGGTATCTATGTAAATCCAAAATATCAAGTAAGTTCATTGAGCTAAATAGTGGTGGGGTATGTGCTAAGAAATCAGACTGTGTAATAACACAGACAGCCTTCTTTTGTTATAAAAGCAATTGCTTTAGGTAGGTAGAATATGCATTACCCCAAACAATATTACAATAATTAAGATGAGGTAGTATGAGAGTATAATACAAGTTCTTGAGAATATACATTGGAACAAAATCTTTGATTTTATAAAGGACTCCAACAGTTTTTGAGATGGTAGTTTTAATCTTGGAGATGTGAGAAGACCACTTTAGAGCAGTATCAATAAATAAACCTAGAAATTTTATAACCTCAACACGCTTTAACTGTGAGTTGCCAATAAATATATCTATGTTGTGGTTTGGGTGAAAAATCATAAAGTGGGTTATGTTTATATTCAAAGATAATTTATTTACTTGACACCAAGTAGAGACTTTAGCTAATTCAAAATTTATAGTAGTAACCAGGGAGCACCGGAACATTTTTTGTATTCCTTGTGCTATTTTTATTTATTTATTTATATATCTTAAAAGATAGCCTAGGGTGCCATGATGAAAATCTGAAAGGGCTCACTCTCAAATGTTCACACAGCCCCCACCCCTGGGGGTGGGGAGGGGTAAAATTGAGATGATTAAAAGTATGGCATGGTGGGTATCAAATGAAAGGAAATTATACCAGGAATCCATATTTCACAATACTGAGAGTGAAAACCCTAAATGCTCTCATATTCGCCATGAATTAGGGGAACCCAGGGAAAGGTCAAAATGGTATTTCATATAATATATGAGTGAACTAGATAATAGATATGACTATAAAATGAAAGGAAAACCACAAGGAATATAAATCTACATGTTACTATGCTGAAGAGCTGGACATTTACTGAAAATGTAATTTACACCCACTATTGGCTCGGTTGGGCAACGTGGGTGGGATTGGGAGGGGTAAAAACTAAAAACTGAAGTTTATGAAAGTAAGGCATAAAGGGTATCAAATGAAAGGAAATTACATTAGGAATACAGTTCTATAAGGATAAAAGTGATACTCCCAAACTTTGTCACATATGCTCACTTTTAGGATGGGGGTGGGGGAGGTGGTGCAAAACTCAGCCAGTTTGCATATATGTAAATATGTGACTCTATATATGGATAAAAGTGTGACTCTAAATATGGATAAAAGTGAAACTCCCACACTTTTGTGCAAAAAGTGTGGGTATCATCACTTTTTGCACAAAAGTGTGACTCTAAATATGGATAAAAGTGATACTCCCAAACTTTGTCACATATGCTCACTTTTAGGATGGGGGTGGGGGAGGTAGTGGAAAACTCAGCCAGTTTGCATATATGAAAATGTGTGACTCTGTTTCTCTATGAAATACAAGTTAATAAAACAAACAATGGGTTTGTATCACTTTAAGTACATCACATTTGACTTCAGTTTACCTCCTATTTATTTTGCAATGTAGGTTTATCCCTCTTTATGCTTCATTTTCTTCTATGTATGCTAGCACATCAATATCTTCATCTACATCTATGTCCATCAAATCAAGTTCATGTATATCAGTAACATCGCTTCCTTGATCTGAACTGTCTTCTCCCCACATATCTTCACTCCCGTCTTTCGAGTCATCAACAATCCTACTGCAGGAGTCCTGTTTTGCTTTGCATCCACAGAGAACAGTACATGGTACATTAGCTGACTTACATTTGCATCTAGCCTTGCACTTGCTTTTTGCACAAACACAAAAGGTAATACTTTGAGCTTGGACTGGGAAGGCTGGTTGTGTGGATGTTATAGGTTCCAGGACAGCATTATCATTGATTTTCCAGCCCATGGTTTGAGCTGCGGGTAGTTCAGGCTGTGGTAGATGTGCATTCTTCATGATCAAAGAGGACAAAAGGGCTCTCTTCAAATGGTGCATGAAACTATCCTCAGTGGGCAACAGACCCTGAATGTCCCTTTTGGTACTTGTTGTGAATTGGTGAATTCCGTAGCTCCTCAGAGAATCAAACTTGCCACCTCCACTTGCTTGAAGAAGAAGTTGACGAGCTTCTTGAACCAGTGTGTCTGTGATTTCACCACACCCTTGTTCTCCGTAACTTGCCAATGTGCTGCAGTCTATGACCTTCCTAGCCTTCAAAAACTTCTTGTCCCCAACATTTCGTATGTAACTGACATCATCCATTCCTGAAAGCGCATGGAGAATTGGCTGCAGCTTACAGTCGACTTCCCCTAGTGCTTCAGCAATTGTATGCGCTGGAATGTACTCGTCGGATTTGCGTCGAATATAAATTTCTACACCGGGCATTTGTGAAGCGTAATATACACACATAACAATAATGTCAGTATCTTGTGCATAAACTACCACCCTGTTTACTCTGTCTTTTTTAATGGCGTAAATGGCATGGAGAATAACACGTGTGTCTGCCTCTTCGTGGGTACTTGACAAAAATGGGACATTTTCCACTTTGTCATGGCTGACACATTAGCTCTTGGAAATATCTTCAAATCCGCCTGATAAATATAATTTGAGAGTGCCTAGGTTGTGCTTTGCTTCACACCAAGACTCATTAATATAAATGCTTGCAGATCAGCTTTGTTTGCGCCCATGCTAGCAAAGTCACGGAATAGTGGTGTTTTAATTTGTCCCTGTATGATAAATTTTTTCGGTTGGATTCCTTTCGTTCTTCTGATTCTCTCCGCAGTCTTTCTTGAGTGTTGTCGGTCATATCTATCTCCAGGAAAATGTACACTATCACATCCCGGTGGTACAAGGTATCTCATTCTGTTAAAGCATCTTGATTGATACATTTCAAATGTTTCACCTTGACAAAATGGGTTGTTTTGTATGAATGACATACAATCTATGACTAAAGCTGTCTTCACTTCTGTTTCTGGAAACATGTGTTTCTTTCATGATGGCAGTCACCCATTGGGCTTTCCTTCCATGTCGCATCCATACAGCACCATCTGAGTCACAGTCAAATAGACTAACAGGGAAAGAGGCACATTCATGATTGCCGATGAAATTCTCAATATGAATGCCTTGTCCAGTAGCAGACATTTTAAGTAGACGTTTGAGGACACTGATTTCAGCTGATCCTTTACTAGCTTTCTTTACTTCTGCCTTAAATTTTCTTTTAGATTGGAAGGTGTTGGCTGTCTTGGCAATTATCTTTGGTTGATCGTTATCCAACGATTTATTGATAGCATCCAATCCAATTTTCTCTAGTGTAGTCAGATCTTTTTGTGCCTCAATACTTGCTTTCTGCCCAGTTGCAATATTGATCAGGTCTGGGGAGTTCAGCTGAAAGGGATTCATTAGATCATGTTTTATAACTCTGAATGCTTCTTTTACTTTTGATTCCTTTCCTTCATGTTTATGGTGGATTACAGAGGAATTTGTTAAGCCAACCATATCTTAGTACTTACTTGAACAAGCAGCAACTGATGGCTTAGTATAAATCCATTTATTACGTGCTGCATCATTCAATGTAATACCAGTAAGCCCACTTCTTTCCTTCACATCTTTGTTATATGTTTGTTCTAAGGCCAAATCTGGTGATACTCCATTTCCACGGCCATCTTTTCTTCTGACAACAAAATTTCCATCCAAAAACTGTTGGCCTCACTTAATATTCCATGAGCTCTAAATGCTTGGTAGTAATCTGGAGCTGGACCAAACACTTTATTTGCTGTCCCTTGTTGACATACATCTGCCTTGACAAGAACATCCTCTGCACCACTCTGTCTCATGAATTTGCCGATGGCTCCAATGAAGTTCTTTTCAATGTGGAAAGCTCCCATCATTAAAATCATATCCTTGAAGACATCACTATCACGACCAGTCGTTGCAGCCTTTTCACGTAGACCATAGGCAATGTCATATATTGCCTGGTCAGCTGTGCATATTGTGTACTTCATCTTCATCTTTTGGGATAGCTGCTTCACATATTTTAAACCAGCCATCACAAAATCAGCATTTGGTGGCGCTGGGATTATTGGAAGGTACGCAATTTCAGTGGCTTTCTTAAATGGTGATGTCAGACCAAAAAAACGTCAACCAGCCTGGGAATGTATGCATGGTTTCGTCAACATCAACTTCCAGTAATTTTGTAGGAAACATTCTACATACTTTCCATGCAGAATGCAAATTGCTGATATATCCAGATTCTTCTGAGGAAAGGTCTGATGAGAAATGCCTTGTAAGGATCTAGCCTTTCGCCGATCTGTCAGAGAAAGGTAGCAAGGCACAATGCTCTTCCCAATGTATGCACCATCAATAGTTCTTCATGATTGTCTACATGTCTTCAGGAGAAGAATTGTACCAAATTTACCTTTAGAAAGGCTGCTTGCAAGAAGCTGACCGGATTCCTCTTTGTCGTCACCTTCTTGGACTACGTCAGTAGACATATCTGAACATACATTATTTTGACCATTGGCATTTCCATCTATCGCCAAATCCTCATTGGTGTCTGCTTCAATGATAGTTTCAGTACTGGCAGGTTGATCTTGACATTCAACTGAACTGGCCCTTTTGCTGTCTGACATGTATCCATAACCAATGATGCTCATCCCATGAAAGGTGGATCCATCAGGGGTATTTTCATGCCAATCAATAGTATTGTTACCCCGGGGATTCGGGTGACCTAGGTATGAGCCAATATAAAGGCCACCTGAGGGGTGGAAAGGAACAAAACTCAGAGCAAAATGAAAAGTACAGCAACACAATGTCATATGGTATATCAATGTTTATTTACAACCCTTTAATCTAGAACATAATTGTCCTTTACAGCTCTCTGCAATATCATTTCCACCTCAGTGCGACATCGTGAATTTATTGATAAACAGATAAACCTAATCAATCTACAGATAACACACACTTACGCATAGACCAACAAACATATCCATCAGACTAACTGACATGACCCACACAGCTGCACACAGAAGTGTTAATATTTATTCTAACATCTTAATCCTCTGTGCACCCCGAGACTAGAAAAATTTCCCTGCATGAACTACGGAGCTAGCTTACGACTTATTATTAAAACAAAAGGTTTCACTATAGTTGTACCATGGAGCTATAAACAGATTATAGCTCCATGGTTGTACCCACACACTACCACTGCACAGGCAGTATACAGCTAATAAGAACAATATCTCTACCTGGTATAGGATTGCCATGGTAACCTAAACAACTCCACCAATCCTGTGCACCCAGATCTTTCTAGCGGGTCTACCCTATGCAGCCTGTTGTGTAGCTACTTTAGTCAACCCCTCTTCCAATAGAACAACCCATCTAATTAGTCTATGCTGTACAGGTTATACCTGCTAAGTAATTTGACACCATGGAACCACCTCGTTTCTGGGCGTAGCTGCAGTGGCTTCACCATATCAAATAACAATGTACAATAAAGGTTACATACAGCTTAAGGCTATATTAATAACATATAAAACTACTAGCACTGATAAAAAGGTGCACTTCAATGTCTTGACATTTCTATTGAATGCTACCATGAATAATGATATGAATACATCAGTTAGATCCTTAAACTATTAAATATAAGAGTAATAAGTACAATAAAAGTAAAAAGAACATACCTGAGGGGTGGAAAGGAACAAAACTCAGAGCAAAATGAAAAGTACAGCAACGCAATGTCATATGGTATATCAATGTGCCACTGACGTGTAATTTCCTCCTAACCTCTGAATGGCTGTACCACTATCTGTGAAGGTAACTCACATTCCTAACACTCTCCCCCTCTCAAAAGAAGTCGTCCCTGACTCGCTTTTCATACATAATGAATGTCATACATCATCTATCCTTTAAACAATACATTTACACCTGCTTAACATATGAAATAGAACTCTACGTGTGCTCTTACATTGTACTTTTAAGGGCAGAACCCCACAACAATAACAAAGTACCAGAAAATCACTTAAGTTCAAGGTCATGCGCACTCCCAAGAACTGAGTTACTCAGACAGATCACTTGATCTAAAAGCACACGACGGTAACCCCTTCAGGTCTTATGGTCCTACTCACTAGTTACAACTTACTATACATGCAACTGACCACTACTTGCATAATTTGAGACTCATGTCTCATCTCTAGCTACTAACCATCATCAAGATGATACCAAAAACAAATAAAATATGATAATCTGTCATGACCTGTTATATAGTCTAGTCAATAACAACTATAACTACCCATTATCCACTTCTTTCAACATTCGTCGGTCTGTACATAGCCCAGTCAGGAGTATGTTGTTGGAACTGTGGGTAAAACACTGGTGTTTGTAGTCGGTAGTCGTACATGGGAGGATATGGCTGGAACCAAGGTCTAGTTTGTGTCTGAGGGTAAGGTTGTCCAAGGTTAGGTGGGGGTAAATAGGATGGATATGGACACTGGGTAGACTGAACCCAAGCTGGGGCTCCGGGTTGCCTGTAATTCAGGAAATCTGGTGGCCTTCTATTTCGTGACGGGCGTCCCTGTTCCTCTGGTACTCGCTCCTGTGGTACCTGTTCCTGTGGTATTCTCATGAGTGGTTCAACTGGGCATGTCGGCTGCTCTGGAATTCGGGGTGTCTCATTTATTGAACTCCGCAAAACATCCACAACCACTGGTGTCTGAGTCGGTGTAATCTGTGGCTGGTCAGGAGCACCATCACTAACACATTGGTCCGCTGATGCTGAGGTCCAGATGAACACTGTCGGGTGATATACGTGTGCCACTCGTCATCGCTCCCATCTGACCCATCTACATCACCACCTGCCTGAGTTGCAGTTCTTCTTTCTTTCCGCTTGCGTGGGGGCTTCTCATGGATCATCTGTGTCTCATCTAGAGGCAGTGCATCGCATGCTAATAACAAGTTGCGATGCAGAACACGTTTCTGCTTCTTAGCATTATCTGTAATCACTGCAAACACGGGTATGTCAGGATTGATCTGCTTTACAACCCTATAGACGGTGTCTTCCCAGTAAGATCGAAGTTTATCAGGGCCTGCTTGTCGGACAAGGTTCTTCACAAGAACTCGGTCACCAGGGCTTAATTGGGTGTAGTGAGTCTTTCTGTCATACCTTTCCTTCGCAGCAGCTGAAGCCTTGTCGATGTGCCTATTGGCAATGCTATACGCTTCCTGCATTTGACAACGCCATTTATCCGCGAATGTTCTGTGGTCGATGTCCTCGTTCTCACTTCCTAAACCAAACAAAATATCAACAGGGAGTCGTGGTGAACGTCCGAACATCAGGAAAAATGGCGAGAATCCAGTAGCATCGTTCTTTGAACAGTTGTAAGCATGCATGCACCTCGGCAAATATTCCTTCCAGTTCAGTTTCTGCTGGGCTGACAGCGTCCGCAACATGTTGAGTATTGTCCGGTTCATTCTCTCAACCTGACCATTTCCCTGGGGGTGATATGGGGTTGTTCTGCAGTGCTCAATACCACAGTATTCCTGGAGTTTTGTGAATAGTTGGTTTTCAAACTCCCTCCCCTGGTCATGGTGAAGGCACTTCGGAAAGCCAAATCTCAGGAAGAAATCATTAAACAACCGTTCTGCTGCAGCATGTGCCGATTTGTTCTTGGTAGGGTAAGCTTGTGCGAACCTAGTGAAATGGTCAACTACCACAAGGATATATTCGTACCCACCCTTACACTTTTCCAGGTGTAAGTAGTCTATTGATACCATCTCGAAAGGTTCTGTCGTATGTATTGGTATTAAAGGTGCTCTAATATTTCGAGTAGGTTTCTTCTGAACCACACAATGACACTACTTGGTGATGTACATTTCCACCTCTTTTGCCATGTATGCCAAATAGAACCGTTGTCGTATTAGGTCAAGGGTTCTTTCTACACCAATATGACCCATGTCGTTGTGGAGCCCCTTCAATACCGTGTCCTTATACTTGGTCGGGAGGAGTAGCTGTTTTCTGTTGACGGTGCATCTACAAAGTAGTCCCTTATCATCAAACTCTAGTTTGCTCCACTGGTTGAGCAGAACCTGTACGTTCTTAGTCTCATTTTTCCGCTCCTGTGGAGATGGTCTCCTTCCGGTTTTCTTCATTTGCATAACTCTCCCAAGAACCAAGTCATTCTCTTGGGCTGCTTTAAGCTCCAGTGGGTCGATAGGCGAGATTGTAGATGTGGGTGATGTTCCTAGTAGGTCGCAACTGTTGCTGTTCACTGTTGTCACATCGATGCATGCCACTTCTCCGCAACATGTACCTTGGACGTATTCAGCTGTGGCTGTGATCGCAGTACTCGGAATCTTCTCTGTGAATTCGTTGATATAGTCTTCCAACGTGTCAGGTATCAGCATCCTTAATATAACACATCTGCATCTACGTTTTCTTTGCCAGGGCGGTATCTGATTTCAAATCGAAAACTAGCCAACTCTGATACCCACCTCTGGCATGTGGCATTCAGACGGGCAGTAGTCATCACGTATGTCAGGGGATTGTTGTCAGTGAATACCACAAAATGATTTGCATACTGAAGGTAGTCACGGAAACGTTCTGTCACCGCCCATTTGAGAGCAAGGAATTCCAACTTACTGGAGTGATAATTCTGTTCTGGGGGCGTTAACGTGCGTGAAGCAAATGCTATGACTCTCAATTTCCCCTCCAAATGTTGGTACAAGACTGCACCAAGACCGTCACCAGAAGCATCAGTGTGGAGGAC
>KN882236.1:265616-278144 GCA_000934455.1 Apostichopus parvimensis
CCCCCCCCCACCACCCCCACATGTGGCCAAGTATGTGTTTCATTTCTGCAAAAGTGTTACTGCTTCACGGACAGAATTTTCCACTCTCTGTGATATGTCTTATTTGTGTACCCCCAACTCCACTTTCCGGGAATAATTTAGATGGAGAGAATCCTCAAAGAAAATATCCTTTAAATTTGTTAACTATTATGTGTTGAAGCTGTAATGACTGGTGTCTCATTAAGGAGCTTGAGTAACGCACACTAAGGCATCATAGATAGCCCAGTGCACCTATTGGAGGCTCCATCCCTTCATTCTCTTAGCCTCCCCCCATATAATATGCCCCCTTTTTTCTCTTAACCTCCCCCATATAATATGCCCCTCTTCTTCCTCTAACCTCCCCCATATAATATGCCCCCTTTTTTCTCTTAACCTCCCCCCATATAATATGCCCCTCTTCTTCCTCTTCCCTCCCCCCATATAACCCCCCTCCTTTCTCTTAACCTCCCCCCATATAATATTCCGTCTTCTTCCTCTTCCCTCCGCCCCATATACTGTAATATGCCATCACGTACAGGATATCTATAGAGTTACATATTTTGTGGCAAATTTAACAATTGGAAATATGTGGGATTCAAGAACCTTTCATGCATTGTCATTTTATTTTCAATTGACATCGTGGGAAGTATTTTGCCGGAACCTTTAGTTAGCCAGTTGTAGTTAGAGTGACCCCATAGCACATGTATCTTATTCATTGTTCAGCAAATATTGAGTCATGACAGGCAATTCAAATTACAACAACTTGTAGCTCTGCTAAACTTCCATGTATACATGACTATATACTGTACATACAGTACATTCTAAATGGTTTTGAGGATGATACAGGACAACATGTAACAGACTATAAAGTGAACAACTGTATGTCAATGAAGAACACATAAGTCACATCATAAACCACCTGCTTGCTGTGACATCACTTTTGATTGATCATTTGTACATATATATCCGTGGATGCTATTTTAAATCTTTAATAACTCTTTTAACTGTTTTTCATATATCCTATTTATAAATATGTACTTTCATGTATTTATACTGGATGTTAAATAAACTTGAAACTCCCTTGACTATATTGTAATCAAGGTTTAATATAGCCTGCCAAACCTAGTAATTTCAGATTCAAATGTAGATATATTGTACACATTTCTCTAATTTGACATTTTGCTGCTACCCATGATATACATCCCTGACAAAAAACTCCCAAAGGACTGATGTGATATTTAGTATGTTGATGTATCTATCACATTAAGTACAAGAAGCCTGTTGTTGAGGTCAATGGTCATTTGAGGACAGCCTGTGTCATTGTGAAATAATTGTTTGTCACATTGCACTGCTTTTCACTGTATTACTAATATCAAGTATGTTGTACACCATCACTATACATTACGTCAGATTCATGCAGAAAATAGGTGAATGTTACATCATCGAAACCACTATGCATTTTTGCATTCTGGTTCTGCTACCCAGTATATACACATCCCTGAAAAAAAAAAAACCATTGGCCTCCTCGTCCGTGTTGATTTTGCATGAGGACATACGACCTTGTGTTATGACTTTGTACTATGTGAATGTACTTTAGTATAACAGTAATGATAGATTACTATGGCGATAACTGTTGCCTAATAAGGTTGCTGACCTCCCCAATTAGGGCAATGATTGTGACATCCAAACCAATGAACGCACAAAGGCCTCTTTCCTGCTTCTAGTTAAGATAGAAAGTCTGGGAAGTGTTTCTGGGAAGTTTTTCATTGATCAAAATTAATCATTGATATGGTTTATCAGGAGGCGACCACAAAGCCTGGGCATGAGTTGAAAGTCTGGTGACCTTCGGGAAAATTTGTTGTTTCATAACTACTGTCACGTACGTACGTTGCAGAGAACCAAGACCAGAGAGGAAGGATTGCTTAAGAATAGATTTTGTGGTTGTTACCAAATGACTTTGGGGAGGGGAGGGTGGAGGGGGGTGGGTAGAAGATGAGTTGGTGGCGTATGAAGCTATCAAAATGGGATAAGGCGAGAAACCAGGATTGGCGAAATTTACACCAGAGAGGAAGGATTGCTTAAAAATAGATTTTGTAGTTGTAACCAAATGACTTTGGGGAGGGGGGGTGGGGAGGGTGGAGGGGGTGGGTAGAAGATGAGTTGGTGGCGTAGGAAGCTATCAAAATGGGATAAGGCGAGAAACCAGGATTGGCGAAATTTATAGATCAATATGGAATAAACAATGTTCAGCAGCCTAGACATGAAAATATGGTATATATTCAAAATACATTATTAAAGAACAAGCCACCAAACTTCTTGCGTTGGATTTAACGATTAAACACATTCAGTGGTTAGGTGCAGGTCCGATGGTCGGAAGTGACATCTCTGATTATATATTCAAATGTCTGATGGTCATAGTGTCCCTCGATTTGAAGAGTATTGAATTATAAAATGGTATGGTCAGAGTGTCCCGACTATTTTTGTTGTTGAAGGAAATCGAATTATAACTTGTTATGGTCATAAAGTGTCCCTCAGTTTGATTGGTATCGAATTATAACTGGCTTGGTCGTAGTGTCCCTTCTATTTTCATTGAAGGTATTGAATTATAAAATGGTATGGTCAGAGTGTCCCGACTTTTTTGGTGTTGAAGAAAATCGAATTATAACTTGTTATGGTCATAGTGTCCCTCAGTTTGATTGGTATTGAATTATAACCAGCTTGGTTGTAGTGTCCCTTCTATTTTCATTGAAGGGTATTGAATTATGAAGTGGTATGGTCATGGTGTCCCTCAGTTTGAATGCCAGTTTTAAATTATAACTGGCTTGTTATAGTGTCCCTCAGTATCCATATATGTGTGCATAGTAAATAATACTTGGAGAAGATAAAACCCCCTCTTGAAAGTAAAAATCCACTTCAAATATCCCATTCAATGTGTGACAAGATTTGTAGCCACTTACGTGACTTTAACGGCCATGAACATAAAGAGTGTTTGGCTTTGCCTGCAATTCGCTGAATATGGATCATGTGAGTGTGAGTATTAATCCTAGCCATTAAACTAGTTACGATTGTAATACAATGTGTTGCAAACCATTACAGTTCACTGACTTAGACCTAACTATTTCAACACAAGCTACAATTTGCAGTGCAGTGCCAATAACCGATATTCCAATCCCGATATCAGCCCGATTACGATACTGATATCTTTAAACAGCCAGAATGAAGGTCGAATTACACTTAAGTCATTACACTTAAGTCATGCATTAATACATGAAGTATCACAATTATAATCGGCTGTCGTAAGTCATCGTTTATACGACTCACAAACAGTAACCACTTGTGTGACTCTCATTTGTGGAATCCTGTTAGTTGATTACCCCAAAAAACAAAAATTGTGCATATTTTATAACACTAGTACTAACCTCTAACCTCTATTTAAATGAATGATCGTATTACCCACCAAGTTGATATGCAGGAAACTGTGTGCTAGTATTTTCTTGTTGGAAAAACACAAGCCTATCCGTCCTGTTAGTTCTGTTGAACGATTCCTTACTGTGTTTGACCAACTACGTCGAACACTTAGGATGCAAGTGGAGCCACAAATGGAGCCACAACTTTCTTGGCAAAAAAAAGTAAAAGATGACATGCAGATTAGACATTAGCATATCCTGGCTAAAAACTTTAACTACCCCTTGTGTTTAAAAGAACCAAAACAGAACATTTTTTTAATTTCCGTGAAATGTTATATCCTACCCTTAGCCGGCTATACTAACAACTATGCCTAGCCAAAATTAGCAAGTGCTTCATGTTGTAAATATTTGGAAACTAACCGGCAATAATTTGTGATATGCAAACGCGATTCTCAACATACAATCTTTTCATCAGTCATTGATGATTTAACAAACTGCTATTCTATGATATTCTTTTGCAGCTATTTCAAAGATACACAATGTTTCGAATGCTTCAGTAGGGGGTTTCCACGTGGTATACTTTATAACTTCTCAGAAGCACTGTGCAAGTAAGTGTCAGACTCATAGTCTACTACTGTAGTTATATACAGTGGCGGAGCTAGAGGTATTGGTCAGGAGGGGCGAGAATGGTCTGTAGGGGCGCTTTCGACACTATATCTAAGCGGAGCGCCACCACTGGTTGGCGCGTAGCGTACAGGAATTTTTTGAGTAAAAATACTCCCTAGATCGCCGGAAATGACCCTTTCCAGGCCTGGCTAATTTGCAGATAAACGAAGAATAAATAGGTGTCATCGCCAAATTACACCAACAGATTGTGACAAATGTCAATAAGTAGATGAGAGCGCAATAAAAAATGTCAATAATCGCGAATAAGTAAAAAGTGGTAAAGAGCTGAAAAGGGCGCCAGCAGTTCATTTGAGTCTGTCAGGGGGGGGCATCCGCCCCCCCTGACTGTATGGATGCCCGCCACTGGTTATATAGAGTACATAGTTACTTCTTACATTGTGTTTGACCACAGTTCATTGTTCGTAGGTCTCAATATGCCATGTTAACAACTTGATTGTGCAAAAAGTTTCTTGGATTCTTGCCTAGAATGCCTCCAAGGACTAAACAGGTGCCATCGAGTATGTTCAGTATAATTATGTTGTGTTCACTTGCATATAATACAGCTGTCAGAATGGTGAAATTTACTTGAACGCGCGACAAAGAGTGCTATGTACGTAACATTAGGTGGCCTGACTGGTCTGTTTAATATCTTTAAATACTTTTCAGAACTTGCGTCTTGTTTCTCTTTGACCAGCCGATCGGCATATCGACCACTGGCTACTACTCGCAATCGAAACTGAGGCTAATGAAATGGGTTGTTCTAGAACAGATTAAATCAATCATGGCAAGTAACAAGAAGTGGCATTGTTGTGAAAAACAATGTTCAATATGGGTTTGCCGTTATCGGCAGTGAGGCTAAATTTGACCGATACCGATATGCCACCGATATTGCAAATATCAGCCGATACCAACATCGTGAACCATTATCGGCGCAACACTAATAATCTGTGCCAGTTTTGATTCCTCTGTTACTCTGATCATAAAGTTCTGTTTGTGTCCGTGGCTGCAAGGAACCTAAGTCAGGCCGAGCATATTTAGTTTCAGTGTACATGCAGCAGTACTATCAATTATATATCCTGTCAGAATTGTGAAACCTGTCAGCCTGCAAAGGTCAACGTACGCGAGTTGTGTTCGATAGATACGCACGTTGAGAATATTGCACAACGGTACAGTCCGTCTATTATGGAGTTTGCTGGTTTGTTAAATTCCTAAACTAAACTAATATTGATATTATAATGTGTATATATTCTAGACAATGGGAAATGGGTGATGTAATATGGAGACAATTGAACACTCTCAGGCATGAGACTCTGACCTATGGACTCTGACTTACTCTGGGTGGAAGAAAGTTAGTTATGTCCCTCTGTACTGCCATGCACCCTGTTCCCTCACACCTTCCCGTGTAAAGAAGAATTCATGGATCTTGTAAGTTGTCAAAAAAGTTGTCAATGAATTCATGATTGGAAATTTTCAAACATTGGATCATGTTGTACAGTATCCTTCATATGATCTTAAACTGACAAAGTTAAAGCTGTCAGTGCCACATCTAGAGGAATATTTCTCTCTCTCTCTCTCTCCACCCCAAACCCTCACCCCCCCCCCCATCCAACTGCATGTTCCCTTCCCCTCTATACTATACTATCTCCTCCACCCTTCTCCCTTGCCCTCTTCCTCTCCCCCTTATCCATTCCCATTTACCTCTCTCTTTGCTCTCCACCTTTACCTTCCCTTCCCCTTCCCCCTCTCCCCTCACCCCATTCATAGTGTTAATTCCTGGTACCACCAGTCAATCTTACAATAGATGGTCTTGACCAATCCTCCTCCACGGTTCAATGGAGGTGAGAAATGATGGCTTCATTACTTATTTATATATAATAGCTCATTGGATTCAGTATCTATCATCTTAAGCCCTGTTTACATTAGACCCCGAGCATGTCGATCCCCCCGCCTCCCCCCCAGTGAAAAATATGGTGGGGCGGAAGTATCACCCCCCCCCCCCCCCCCCCCAGATCGGCTCTGGGTCCGATGTGTAGCACTTGTAAATGCAGATCAGATCCTGCAATAGACTGGGATAGAGGAAAGATCAGTAAACCCAGCTCGAAACATTACACCCCCCACCCCCCCTCTCACTTACATGTTGAAAAAGATTAAATTATTCAAACATTGCATCCAATACTTGGCCACCTCCAAAGCATCAAATTTATGACATAAAAATGCAGGCACTGACCAGAAAAGTGACGGTCAGTCACCCTATATCTTTCAAATATCTTCTTCAAAGTAGGCTTGTGCAATATTCCAGTGCCGTACAGTGTAATAACACTAACTAGTGTGTACAACCGTCATGTTAATTGCAGTGTTCACAATGGCTCGTAGTTGAGAGAACTCTGTGCATGTGTACACAGCTCCCAACTGTTCGTTGCTAAGGTTACGAGTATATACTGCATTTTTCCTTTCATTTAGTCTGTCGTACATTAACGCAGGGGCATTCTATTCTACTTCTGTACTTCTCGACGGTTATTAACCATCTGAATAGAAACCGAGACCATAGACTATTTCAGACATTGTCTGTTGTAGTCATGTCAGGGATTGACCTGAAAATCTGATATTTTGGTTTTGGTTAGAGCTACAGGTCATTCCCCTTTAGGGAATTTTTTTCTTCTTTTTTTTTTTCTTTTCCCCAGCTCAAAAGGGATTCTTTTGAACAGAACATGAGAACTTTTGAAGTTTTGAAATTTTGAAATTTTGTCCTTGTATACTGAGGGCGATAAACTTTGGATATAATTGAGTGAAAAGTGAAACAGGATAATTGTGGTTTCTGATCGTGACGCACACATTACATATTACATATAAACACACACAATTACATAAACACACACACACATACACCCATATACAGTTTTAGTTGTCATTATCTCTGTGATGTGAAATGACTCATTCTCGACTGTGCATCAGCACATTTTAGCTCTTGACTAAACACTGATTTAGAAGTATTTTTTGCAATTTCATGGATTACATTAAAGGCTCAGTTTATAATAAATATTGGCAAAGAATCACCGACAAGCACAGTACATTGGCTAAATATTCTGGATAAATTGACGACTTTAAGCATGTCTCGGAGTTCTCCTGTTTTTACACAGTTGGCAGAAATAAGTTCAAATTGCCATATTTGGAGTCACCAATCACAATGTAGTATGGGGCACACTTTAACCTATAGACCTACATTGACACATAGCTAGATGTTGTAGTTACATTGGGTTGATTCTGTGTGGGACATAACAATGTGAAAACCAACAGGAACATAATTAGCAAAGTTACTAAGGGTGTCAATTGTCCTGACACTGCACAATGTTGAAGTCATAGTTAAACTGTTTAAACACATAAAACAAACAGGGTTACTGTGTAAACAGATCTAAACTCCTTCATCAAATGACAGATTAATGTACAGTACTTTCCCAACCACTCTCCAACTCCCAATTCCAAACCTTATTCAGCTAATTATTGCAGTCAGTCTCAGGAAAACTGGTTATACTGAAACTTGATACACCCATCCCCTCCCCCACTATATGGGTAAGGTTGTATACATCTATTCAGCTTGTATGACATGGGTTTGTACCCCTCCCCCACTATATGGGTAAGGTTGTATACATCTATACCGCCTGTAAGACATGGGTTTGTACCCCCCCACTATATGGATAAGGTTGTATACATCTATTCAGCCTCTAAGACATGGGTTTGTACCCCTCCCCACTATATGGGTAAGGTTGTATACATCTATTCAGCTTGTATGACATGGGTTTGTACCACTCCCCCACTATATTGGTAAGGTTGTATACATCTATTCAGCCTGTAAGACATGGGTTTGTACCCCTCCCCCACTATATGGGTAAGGTTGTATACATCTATTCAGCCTGTATGACATGGGTTTGTACCCCTCCCCCACTATATGGGTAAGGTTGTATACATCTATTCAGCCTGTAAGACATGGGTTTGTACCCCTCCCCCACTATATGGGTAAGGTTGTATACATCTATTCAGCCTGTAAGACATGGGTTTGTACCCCCCCACTATATGGGTAAGGTTGTATACATCTATTCAGCCTGTAAGACATGGGTTTGTACCCCCCCCACTATATGGGTAAGGTTGTATACATCTATTCAGCCTGTAAGTCATGGGTTTGTACCACTCCCCCACTATATGGGTAAGGTTGTATACATCTATTCAGCCTGTTAGACATGGGTTTGTACCCCCCCCACTATATGGGTAAGGTTGTATGTTCTATTCAGCCTGTTAGACATGGGTTTGTACCACTCCCCCACTATATGGGTAAGGTTGTATACATCTATACAGCCTGTAAGACATGGGTGTTTCTGCAATTTGACATTTCTTACTTTACTCTTATTCAGATTGCGCAGTAGACTGGTGGGCTCTGGGTGTTTGTTTATTTGAATTCCTCACTGGCATTCCTCCATTCAATGACCAATCAGCTGAACTTGTCTTTCAAAACATTTTAAACCGAGGTAAGTGTTCATTAGAACTATGTTTGCTCTTATATTAAGTTATATGATCAGAAAGTATGTCAGCAGTGTGGGGGTAAGAATAGGGGGCAAGGATAGGGGGAAGGTGGGGCCCCTCACACCAGGGGGCTGGGTGGGATGCCAAGAAAAAATGTCACATGTAGACTAGAAAAATTATAGCTCCACTGAAGATTGTTCTCCACCCCACCCCACCCCTCCTCCACCCCCATCTGAAACGTGTCATGGTCCGATGATGTCCAAATTCATCTGATACAAGCTGCACTTAGTAATAAATATAATTTCATCGTTCATTTTGGAACAATAGCTTATTTTATTCTTTTATAAATCAATTGCTGTGTTAAAGGGACGGTCCTGGTAGAATAAATGCAGTGTCTTTGTTACATTCTATGTATGTGTGTATGTATGTATGTATTTTAGATCCTCCTGCAAGCAGGAACTCGCGAAGAAGCCATCATTGGCTTGTCAAAGCCACAAGCTGACCGAAGTCAGTCTCTTACATTCATATTTATTGTCCATGATTATGAATTGTCAATTGTCAACAACTCTGTAACTGGACGACATATTTTAATCTGGGAGTGACTCGAACTGGGGACCTTATGATTGAAAGGCACCGGCGTTAACCACTGAGCTAACACTCCTAGAGCTAACACACTGAGCTAACACTCCTAGAGCTAACACACTGAGCTAACACTTCTAGAGCTAACACACTGAGCTAACACTCCTAGAGCTAACACACTGAGCTAACACTCCTAGAGCTAACACACTGAGCAAACACACTGAGCTAACACACTGAGCTAACAGACTGAGCTAACACTCCATTTCTTTGCATATGAGTAAAAATAAGACCAGTGTGGATTTGAGGATATCCTTCTTGTATAAAGATGCATTCAGGTGCCTTCCTTGGGAGTATAATAGTTTTATCTATATGATGAGTACACAACTGAGAGTATAGTAGTTTTATCTACATGATGAGTACACAACTGAGAGTATAGTAGTGTTATCTACATGACGAGTAATTAAATGGTGAATTATGCTTCATTCTGTAGATATACCTTGGCCAGAGAAAGAAGAAGAATTAGAAACATCCGCTCAGGAACTGATAGATGTCTTACTTACCTCCGATCCTTGTAGGAGACCTGGTGCTAAAGGTAAGCGCAAACTAAAATAGTCTTTATGGGGGGGGGGGGGGGTTGCTGATGGGGAAGAGAATAAACTTGATAGATGTCTTGGTCATGGGTCGTGGGTTCAGGGAAGAGAGGACAGGGCATTGTGGGTAACAGTTCCAGATAGTTGCTTGGGGTTGGGAGAGAATGAAATTGGAACTGATAAAGGCCTCCTTACTTACCTCTGATCATTGTACCATAGGTAATTCAGTGATGAGGGGACACATAGGAGATTACATTTACATAGGACACACATAGGAGATTACATAGGAGATTACATACATTGTAAAACCACTTTCCCACAGGGGATGGAAGAACTACTCTTAAGCAATATCAAGATTGGTTTGCAGCCACTGCTGTTGATATTTTTCATCCTTTGTGCCAGTTTTGCACAGATGACCAAACGATACAAAGGGGGTAACTTTGTATAATGTTGAAGCATCTCAGGATACAGTGTATAGATGGGATGAAAATTCATTGTTTTAAGCCTTAAAATCTTCCATCAATGCAAAGATTGATAACTTGCCTATAGCATGGGAATCATAAATGTATTCTCAAAATCAATAAAATCTAGTCACCTTTCGAATGTGTCCCCGTGAAGGGGTGGGCGGGAAGGGGGAGGGGGAAGGGTGTATGCAGCAAATAATGTGTGCAAGGGTCCGATGAGTTGAGTGTAATATGTGTGTACATGTGCACACATAGATTTGCCTCATTCCAGTTTCAAGGCAATTTTGATGGGTTTTTTTCTTAACTAGGGAATTATTATTATCCTGGAAGTATTGCATCGCAAACTGCTATGTTTATAGTCACATTGCTGGATGTAGAGCAGTTTTTTTAGTTCCTTGCTTTAGCAAAAGGAACCTATGTTGTCAGATTGGCCAAAGGTCAGTTATGGTCCAAAAACCCAAAATGTTAAAACTGCAATAACTCACAGTGCCAATGTGCAACAAGGTTGATATTTTGGGACAAGTTGTGAACTGGTTAGGGGAACATGTTGAAACTAACATTCATGTGATCCAAGATCACCAAAGGTCAATTAATGTTAAAAAACTAGTATTTTTGCGATAACTTGAGAACGAATTGTCCGTTAGGGTTGGGAGTTGCTTCAATGTAATCCAATTATTGACCCGCATCTGGGTGACCTCAATTTGACCTCTGGTGACCTTTAAGTGTTTTGGGGATTTTTACAGTTTTGATGCTATTTTCAGGTGTCAAAGGTACTTTCTGATCATAAATGTCAATAGGTTGACCCCGTGTGACCTTCGTGTGCAAAGTTACATGGGGTCAAAAGTTTTCGGTCAGAGTTAGGATGGCTGTACAGACTTGTCTTGTTGTTTTTTGGAATCAGGAGATCAAACTACATCTGAAACCAAGGTCAAAGGTCACATTAGAAAAAAATGTGCTTATTTTGGGAGGAAACAGGCAAAAAAGAAAATGTTTGGTTTTGATGCTAGAATTGGATATCAAAGGTACCTTCCGATCAAAAATGTCAATGGGTTGACACCCAGGTGAGCTTTGTGTGTGAAGTTATAATACGAGGTCAAAGTTAATTTTCAGACATTCAATGCAATAACTCCCAGTGCCAAGGTGTTACACGGTTGATATTTTGGGACAAGTTGCAAATGGTATAGGGGAATATTTTCAAACTTAACAGTCATGTGATTCAAGGTCACCAAAGGTCAATTATAATTAAAAAACTAGTATTTGGGGGGGGGGGGAGAAATTGGGCAAAGAAAAAAATGTTTGAATTTTTATAGTTTTGATGCTATATTCAAGTCTCACCGATCAAAAATGTCAATGGGTTGACCCCCGGGTGACCTTTGTGTGAAGTTATACAAGTTCAAAGTTAATTTTTAGACATTTAATGCAATAACTCCCAGTGCCAAGGTGTGACACGGTTGATATTTTGGGACAAGTTGTGAATGGTATAGGGGAATAGTTTCAAACTTAAAGGTCATGTGATCCGAGGTCACCAATGTTATCATATCTGTTGACCCGCTTGTAGGTGACCTTATAATCTTACATTTTCGACGCCATATTCAGATCTCAAAAGTGCCTTCCGATCAAAAATCCGATCACAATTTGTGATCACAAAAGTGTTGGCTATAGTGTTGGTTACTATATGGGTACATGTAGGACAACATTTACTTGGACTATGATAATATTATGTGTATTTGTCATAAACCCCTACGCAAGGAACCACAGTGCCCTTGGGCTCTTGTTTTATTTTGAAACAAAGCTGCTTATGTCCTGTTCTACTTCCCTTTTAGCACCTACGTAAAAATATCTTGTTATTCTTGTATCACATTTATTTATTTGAGAATTTTACTCCTTTATTATTATGGTGGGTGCAGTTTGAAACCACAAAACCGTGAGAATGAAAAAGTACAAAGAATCAATTCCTTTAATGTTCATTTAGTAAGAAATACTTCAGTAGTCAACTTTTGTTCTGCAGCAGTTTTCAAGACCCTGAATTTATTCCTTTAAATAATAATTTAGATGGTTCCTGTCTCAGAATAAAAAAAAACTGTGGTACATCCAGCAATGTGACTATTAAACATAGCAGTTTGCGATGCGATACTTCCAGCCTGATAATAATAATTTCCTGGTAAATAAAAAAAAAAAACCATCAAAATTGCCTTGAAACGGGGAATGAGGCGAATCTATGTGTGCACATGTGCTGTTGAATTCATTAATTACATGTAGCATTATACACACTGTTGAATTCATTAATTACAT
>KN882237.1:0-12449 GCA_000934455.1 Apostichopus parvimensis
TCCTCATCTGCCCCCGTCTGGTCCTCTGCCTCCTCCTCCTCCACCTCCTCCTCTGCCTCCTTGGCTTCTTCCACCGGCAGGTCTAAGATGAACACCATATTCTGGAGGAGGAGCGTGAAGATGGAGGCGAGCTTGGCTTCGTTGGTCAAATCTTTCACGGATTTACTCTGTGGATGAAGCAGACAGGGCCACCAACAGATGGAGACATTGTCGTAGGACATCCTGTTGGTATCGCTGTTGTCAATAATTCTGTTGGAGAGAGTAACAGAGAGATGCTCCCGTAAAGCTAAAAGGTCAAGAAACGACTCAAAGGACGAACTGAGGTACAACGTTTAGTCTTGATATGTTCAATAGTCCAAGAAAGAAGGAAAACAACAATTGAATGCCAGTAATTTTTTTGTCTGTCCACTACCCCTCCCCCCGCCCCTCTCCCCTGTAGCCTAGTTCAGAGCTATGTGGGTACATGGTGGGGTAGGCATGGTGGAGTTCTCCTTAGTCTCCGTAGCTTGTCATTCCTCTCTTTCACCCCCACCCCCACCCCCCACAAACCCTGTCCCTTTTTGGGGGGTTTGTATTCCCTACTCTCCTGAGACTTCTATTCCAAAAGTTTCTGTTTGAAACTTTCAATAGTCGCCTCCTCAATCAATCAATAAATCAATAATTATCTTCCCACTGTATTGTTCCCCTCTTTTTGTTATTTTATACCTGCTCCATATTTTTTCTCACTTTTACATTTAATCTTTATCCCTTGGTCTCTATTCTCTTTATCTATGGGTTGGATTGATTACAAAAATATTGATATCAAATTGGCATAAACCATAAAATCTGCTTAAATCACCTTTTGAGATGAAGTAAGATATATTTCAGAAGGGTGTATCTCTTCTGGCTCAGTGTGTTGATACAGGTCTTCAGATGGTCAATGAAGTCATTCTGGGGTAAATCTGGATCAAAACGAGAGAAAAAAACAGAATTACTCAAACCTCTGGAAGAGAATTTCGCAGAGAAATATAAAGCAGATTCTGGCACATGAAAATCCAACCTAGAAACACTCGTTGAAGACTACGGAAAGGTAAATTTGGCGGGAAGACAGCTTCGACCCCGCCAAATATGCTTGGGGTGGAGGGGGAGGGAGTACAATGCAATAATGTTACCAATAATTGTAGGCTAGGTAGATTAGGATATGTACGTGTTAATATGGACAGGTAACAGAAGAATGAAGAAAAAATACCTGAACAACTCAAATTTAAAGAGCTGCATTGATACAACCTTCCCAGTTTTCTAGCAGATATCATTAAAAAAGGGTTTCCCCTGTGCTTCCTTGAATGTTGGTACCATGAAGTAATATTTCCTTTTGCCTTCTTACTTATTTCAGTCTCTTTAACTCCGATTTCAAGCTTATATCCGACAGGCCTGTCACGATGACACAGGGTAACTGGAGATGGTCAGACTCTTGTAAGACATGTAAAACTTTAAAGAGGGGCATGATATATTCAATCCTGACATGATCTTCAGAGGCAAATGGGCAAACTTACAAATGCGCACATTTTGACAAACAGAAGGACCGACAAATTACTTCACGTTGATAATCAGTGAACAGTAAATGCAGCGGAATAGAGAGAAGAGCTGCAACAGCTTCAAAATCCCCTGCAGCAAGGCTGCAGCAGGCTGCAGTGAGGCTGCAATATCAATCTCAATCAAAAGAGATTTACTATATCGGCAGACCATCAGTGCATAATGCGTGAAGCTACAGAGCACAAATAAATATTGATGCTGTAGGTCCACACAACATACTCATACAGGGGTTAAAAAAAACGAAATTATAAAAAAAAAACATTTAAGGACAAAGGGAATTTAGTTAAAGCCTGCCTAAAAGCGCAAGATATGATATTAGAGATATGTACAAGTTACATGTAAGTTACATGTGGAATACTTGTTTACCATTATATTTCTTGATGAGATCATTTTGGACCTTGTACGGAATGAAAGGACCGGACAAGGCGTGAAAGAACTGTTTGAATGACGACGCGACTGCATGAACGTTGATGGGCAGGCTGCCGATGGGAAAGTTAGGATCTGTGGAAAAGGAGAAGTAGAAAATGAAACAAAATGCAAACAACTTGAAAAAACACATATTTAAGGAAGAAATCAAAATAATAGGAGAGAATCGAATGTTTATACGTTCTGTGGAGATGTTCAAAACTGTTTTGAAGACACACCTGTTTTTATTGTTATAATTGTTATGTTTACTCTTATTGTATATTGTGTACATGTCTTTCACTTTCTTTGTACAGCGCGGCAAGACTTTATTGTACGTTGCGCTATATAAGAACTGTTATTATTATAATTTATTATTATACTACATCAAGAACGACCACTTTTGGACTGTGGTGGAATGTGATGGAAGGAAAGATTGTTTGTTAGAGTCACATAGTATACCCCCAAAACAAAATTCACAAGTACCATTTGAAATGATTTTGGAGATTATGGTTTCTCCTTTAATGAATTATGAAAAAAAGAAAAAAAATATAACCCTGATATTTAAGTTGTTTCAGAATGTTTGTTTGTTTGTTGTTACTTTTTTTTCATTTCAAATATGGGACAAAGTTAAAACAAAAAATTTTTTTTTTAACATTTGAGTAGCTACTGGCATGCAGAATGTTTGGGCAAAAAAATATTGGGTATGAAATCAAATTTACACATAAAACTGAAAACTTGCTACATACATAAAAATTAATGTTGTTGAAAAACTGACTTGACTTGATTCCATCAATTGAAGTCTTAGCTGGAGTAAATACCTGGCCAGACGCCAAAACCTTTATGACGACACAAAAACAATGTTTCCCTGAAGCGCCATTGACCACCATTACATCAGTATCGAGGTGCAACTATAACAGTCCCTTTATTGGAGAAACGAGCAACAGTTCACACAGACTTTTTGTTTTATGTTTCAATAAAAATTTGTAACTTCTGACCTTTATCAACTTTATTAATTACATCTTCTACATCGACTGCTTTTCCAGGTTTTCTGTAGATTCCTTCTATCGTTAGCCCTGAAAGGAAGGGAGGGAGAAAAACTGACAACATTTGGTATAAATTTCATCCATCTGTATTTTTCTCAGAGAAAAGTTTCCGCCATATTTAAATAACGTTAAAACCTACAACAGATTTCAGCCAGACAAAACCGGTTCTTTTATCTAGTACCCTCTGCACCATTTCTCCTATTTCCTGGGTATACACTCTACCCCCTATTCTACCCCCTACCCTCCCCCCCTTGCAACACCCCTTCTTCTGTGTTTCTTTAACGGGAACCTCTTGTCTTTTGCTGAGTGAGTCATTCTCCTGTAACACCTTTCTGTTTCAGGATATATGAAGCAATCTGCGGACTATAAAGGACCCTGGACCGCCCTTACCTTTCTCTTCTATGATCGACACACATTGCTCCACAAAAGGAGGGACATCGGCAGTTCCAAATGAAATGTCCTCGACCACCAGACCCCTCAGGTGACCCTTGGGCTTCCTGGTCTTGAACCACCATTTCCTTTGTGGCTGTAAAAGCAAAAATAGATGTCCAGAGGAGTTTGATTTAAGGGTTATAACAAGTAAAGACTTTCTTGATTTTGGGGGTTTTTTTCCCCGACTTTCAAGCATGTTCAAACCTCTGCGTTATCACTTTATGCCCAATGTTAGGGATCCAATATGTAAGTGATTAAATAATTACAATGGTATCTTTCTGAGGACAGACAGCATGACTGGTAACTACAGAAAGACAAATATATTCCAAAATATGTAAAATATGTAATATGTTCATTAATTACAATGGTATCTTTCTGAGGACAGTGTGGTAACTACAGAAAGACCAATATATTCCAAAGTGCCAGTTCAGAACTTAATTGCAATAATAGGTGATGTGAGATGGTTTGTTGAGCAAGAGAGACGGGGGGGGGGGGGGGGGGGGTGAATTGGAGGCAAAAACTATGAGGGGAAGTGGGATATGTGACTTTGATTCAATGGTGCAAAACCCACAAAATCAACTGACGATTCTGTACAATAGATTACAATATTTGAATGTTTCACCACAAAAACTTGCCACATTTTAATTACATTTTGTTGTTTCATCTTTTCTCAAACAAAAAGGATGTTCTTCAATAATGAAAAAAAATAAAAAAAGGTGGAACTTTTTCAATACAAACAAAGAACGGGAGAACTTTCATTGCCAAAGAGGGGGCACTTCTAATTTATAGTGAGAGGCACTTTTGGGGGGATTTTCACAAAACCTGGGGGCATGCACCCACTCCATCTCTCTCTGCCTCTGATCTCAATATATCTTGCATAAGTTTCTTTTCGTTTTCTCTTTCCTTCGTTTATTCTAAAACACAAATTGAATTACCTCATCAGCGGTGGTTCGTTTCTGGTTTTTACTATCTGCTGTGGTTTCTCCTGGAGAATAAGAAACAAAACAAAAACAGATATATTTAGTACAAGACTTGTAAATATACAAACCTTCTTTTTTTTACTTAATACACAACCCGGTACATATTGAAATAACCCTAATTATGGAAATGAGCAAAAACATGCCAAAAGGGATCAGTCTAATACTCACTGAAAACAACAACAAAAAATTGCCAAAAAAAAATGTAAAAACTATCTAAGCAGGCCAACATAGAAGGTAGAACAAGGGGAAGGGGGGGGGAGGGGAAGATTTTTTAAATGCTTCACAACCTTGACATGTTAACATATACAAATTAGTATTGTAATATTAATACAAATAAGTTCATGCATACCATCCACAGGGAGGGAACAAGAGAAAGACTTCACCCCCCAAAATAAAATCTGTTGTTTTTTTCTTGTTTACTGGACAGTGATTACGCAACATACACAAGTTGAATTACTGATAATTGTTTCGTTCTCTTTGCAAATTGATATTCCCTCCCCCACTCTCCACCCCAATCTTCTCTCATTCTAACCTCTTAAGATTCCTCTCTATCATTTTGCAAAACTGATTTTTAGTTTATCCACATACAGTCTCACCATAGGAATATATCCCAGTCATTATTATATAAGTAGGGTTATTTAAAAATTAACCTTCTTATGTAAGCATCAACTTCCAAACATTATTTTTGGTCACGATCATTTTTTTGTTATTGGAGGGGAGGGTGGAAGGGATGGGAAGATAGAAGATATCATTTGCAAAAGGTACCAACCAATTATGATAAATCCTCAGTAAAATTATGTCATAGCATTTATTAAATTACTACATCAAATATCAAATCTGATTCGGAAGTGAGGGGGAAAGTTAGTAAAAAAAATCTCGGTGAAAATTGAGAATTAGTCATATTAATACAAAGTAATGAGAAGTGCTTGCAGGTGTAACTTAAGCTGAATGCATTTTTAGAGTTCACAACATCGACGAAGGTGGTGGCACTCTACGTAAACAATGGCGGGCGATTAATGATCGACGACTGGATTGCTTTCATTCCAGAGGCTCAATCAACGTCGGAGCAAAAGCTTGTCACGTATTTATAGTTGATTTGCTTCTCTTTGCGCCGATTTTATCGGGTTTTAGACGTCAAGTTATTCACGATACCCAGATTACACATTCTGAAGTTGTCTCCTTACTGGTATACATACTGACCACATTTAAGGTCATTCTTAATATTAAAACCACAACCATTAATTTACACAACTAAAACAAAGCTGTTCTTGTTTTCTTTTCTTGTTTTGGAGGTAAACATGAATAATTTGATTAAATAAACATTTTTTAACCTTTGTCGTGAGATTTTCTGGTATATGACTAAAAACTGAGCTCCATGCATACCAGACCAAGCTCATGCTCTTCAGTGCAAAAAGCCTCGTTATGCATTCAATCTTGACGGTCTAAGAATCTTTGTCTTTGTTTTGTTACTATAGTGTAGCAAACAATCGCAATCACGATGATTGGAAATTTGATTGTATTCCACTATTAAAGGTAAGCGAATCATATTCACAAATTTGTAGAATCTGAAGCTAAAAATCCTGTCTATTACTGGCAACAAAATGGCAAGTGAGCAAGTAGAAGCTCCCTATGATTGCAGGACTGTACACGTGGAGGGGGGGGTGACAGGTACATTGGCACCCCTCTCACCCTTCCCCCATTCCAACTTTTAAAAGTCCACATTTGCCTAAGCAGTAAATAGTCTTTGAGCTGCACCAAATGTCAGAAAACATATCAATATGGATCCAAAATATAGCACCAATTGCTTCTAAACACCCTCAAATAAACAAACAGACATTTCACCAAGGGCAGTGTTCAATAATGGTCCATATCTGCCGGAAACACACCACCCCATAATCCCAGACATATATATATAGTGTCATGGAATTGCCAATCAAGATTAATTTTATGATACATATAAGACTGCCTATGATTGGCCAAAAGATGACAACTGTGACTTATATAGATAGATACAACACTGCCTATGATTGGCCAAATCTGACAGGTATAATATAACACACCCTATGATTGGGCAAACACAAGACCACTGTGATATAACACTCAGACCTGTGTATACAGAACACACCCTATGATTGGGCAACACAAGACAACTGCGATATAACACTGAATATGATTGGTTATAATAAAGAGATGGCAAAGATGATGATCAGCCAAGCTTGGATGAAGCTAAACTCACCTGGATTGACTGTATCTGGGGAGAGACTGACTAGAAGGGCACTCTCTGAAGAATGGAGAAGAGAGGTTGCGGCAACAAAATGAGAGAAAGAAAGAGAGAAATGCGGTACAAATAAAAGCAGAACTCTAATAAAATTAGAGGTGTCGTGTGCTGAATAAACAACATAGGATGTACAGAGACTCGAGTGCAATACTTAAGTGTAACTTAGAGAATGAGTAACTATCATTAATCCCTACTGTACTTGGGTGCAGAACAAAAGTAAATCATCTGTTATGAATTAATTAATCTTCACTGCATCATCTTCCTATCTTCAGAGTAGCCTAAGCCTTTGGTTATGAATTATTATTATTTTCTTTATTAATCATCTCAACGCTGCATTACTTATGTACCTCACTGCGTTACTTAAGTACCTCACATCTTCAGTGCATTTCATCAGTCATCTGATCCATCATTATCAACATGTGAGTGCAGTACTTAGGTCAATGGTAGGATCAATGTTATTTGTTTTTTATTTCTTTAATCAAACCTTCACTGTTGTTTTTGAGAGCCCTTATAGGCAAGTTATACCAACATGAAAGTTAACACCTACATGAGGCGGTACTCTAGTAATCTCATCGGACAAAATATTAGAATCACTTATTTTTGAAGTCAAATGAGAAGATATATTTTATCGTTGTTACTGTTAATAGAACACTGTGTGGAATGAATTAGTCAATAATTATTATTAATCTTGTCTTGAGAGCAGTACCTATAAAATCTTCAAATTCCTAATATTTACCACCTCCTTGGATCCATAAACAAATTTGGTGGGGATGAGTTTATTGTTCTCGATGGATGTATCACAGATAGGGTTACTTAAGGATAAAATGAAGTGATGTTAGCTCTCCTTATTCTAGTGAAGTACTAAAGAATATCTCAGGATGAATTTATCACTTATTTAAGTATATTACCTAAGTATTTGTTGAGTAAACAGCTACCATTTAAAGTCTTAATACTTCCTTCCAGTCCAATAAGTGGATCTCTTGGGAAGATTTATCGTTCCTGACGATATTTCAGATCAAGTTTGTAAGTGGTAGTATCAGGTGCCAGTAGTTCACTTTTATTCACTTGAAGTGTATAAATAATTGAATTGAATTAAATTGAAAGTTTTTTCTTTGAACAAACAGTAATATTAAGTGATTTAAGATTATTTAGATTTATTCTTGGGGAGTCAGAATGCCAAGGTAATTTCTTTTTCCCAATAAAAAGAAAGGCAAGTCTTTATTTTGTAATTATAACAGTGGTCCGGGAAAATTAATAATGTCTGCTAATGTCTACTTGGATCTGTTCATCTTTGTTACTAAAGTTTGTTCAAATGTAAAACTTTTTGATTTTTTGTCTATTTCTCCAGAAGAACGTCTCATAGTTTCTTAGATGATATAGACTTTTCATTCTTGGTCACTAGCTGAGATAACAGCTCTGCTGTTTTGCCAGTGTCCTTCATATGTTAACCATCCTACTATAATGTCATATTGTATTTATCTTGTACAAACATATGGGAAATAAATTTGATATTGAAAAATCATACTTGATTGACATCCAAAAATCACCATGACAACTATTCCTATGAGTTTTTTCCTATGATCTTTACTATATATAACACTATAGGAAGGCATTTCCATCGATTGGTAAGATTAACAGAAACTTGACCAAAATGCACGAGGGTTTACAAAAGAACATTCCCAATGCATTGTGGGATGCAACGATCCAAATATGACCACCGTACATGCGACAGAGAACATTTAACATCCAGTCAACTTGTTCAAAAACCGACTAAATCAAGACATAATTACAGGGGAAATTTATACATTGATATTTCTATGACAAAAGTCAAAAAATTGTAAATTGTAAAACTTATATATCCATCTGTGTCTTGATTTCACGCATAATTTTCAGTTTCTGTATCAATTTTCTCCGCAAATTTCTCTGCCACTGTCAGCATTAAAGCAGATACTAAACCTACACTTATTTCTTACCTCAAGGACAAGAATAAATTTTTTTTTCCCTGGACCCCCCCCTTGCAAACACAAAAATATTGGATATCTTTTAAAAATAGAATTTAATACTGAATGACGGACCTAAACAATTTGCTATTACACGATACAGAAGGTATATGAAACAAGATTATGTTAACAGTTTTGATCTGAAATAACACTTACAGTCAAGAAATGTTGTAAATTCAGTGATGAATATGCATGAAGCAGTTTGCACAGTGTTGACATAGAGGAAGACATTTGATTTTGATAACATGTAAGCCAAGGAAAGTTAAATATATTATATCTTAATTCCCCCTTAATAAATGGATATTCGTGAAGTAGTTTAAACAGCAAAAGCTTTGATCTGAATAACAATATAAGCCAAGAAAAAGTTGACAGATATTAATTTCCTGGTGAATAGTCATGGCATTTTAACTGCATTGAAATAAGAGCATAAATTTTGGACAGCATAGTATGAGGGCTGAGAAAGATTGAATAAATACCTTATTTGAATGATGAATATGTATGAGGAGGTGTAAACTGTTTCTTCTTTAGACAAACACCAAAACATTTGGTCTTCGTAAGCCAAGAAAATTTGAATAAATATCCTCATTCACTGATGAATATGTATGCAGGAATTGACAAATATTGACTTGTAGTCAACTTTTTGAAAGTCATCAATCAGTTCCCATTTCCATTTTTTTCTTAATATTTGATCAGAAGTCAAAGAATTGTTCATGAAATGAAAAGCAATTTATATATCCTTAAAAACTCTGTGACGGCGAAACCAACTGCCCAACACAATAAACGTCCATTCTGGGGATGATCTCATTTCAAAGAGTTTATGGATTAATAACAGCTCATAACCAGTAAATATATCAGATTTTATAGAAAGTAGCTAAGATGGTTACATCCACAACCGTATTAGTTAACAATCAACCAAACGTGTTTATTAGTCAAAAACAATGTATCCATTGTTTGTTATTCTCTAAATCCCTCAAAATTTTACATGTTCCAATACTTTCCCAAAATCCAGAGCACAGCTTACCATAAACCCACTTCCATATCTGTTAATCTCACTTTTCATGTATCAAAACCCTACCATGCTTTGTCTACAAAAATTTCACACAATCCATACAAGCAAAAAGCCATCCCAAAGCCCGGCCACATTATCCTCCATCCCCATTTCAGTAATCAAAAAAATGTGCATACTTTCCATCTGACCCCATGATTTTTGTGAATTTTCTTTTAACCCCTGACCCCTGACCCCCAAGGTCTTACCCATCAATTGCTCCAGACTCTGTAGGAACCGTTCCTCTTTCTTTTTTTCGCCCAGCTTCCTGCCGATGAGTCTTCGTTTCTTCCGCATCTCTGACTTTCTTTTACCGATGTCCTCCCCTTCTCCTATCGACGACACCTCCGTAGTCGAAGTGATGTCGTCTCTCGACGCTGAAAGCAGATGGAGAGAGGGCGCTACGTCATAATGACTGGTTGGATTTGAATGGGGGTAGTAGTGAGTATCTTCGATTTTGAGTTTTGTTTATTTCTTTTTCAGAATAAAATTTTATTCTTAAGGAATAATTATCTTCACAGATACTGACTCATCAAAGACTTTGTTTGCATTTTCTTCACAACATTTTGAAGAAAAAAACACATGAAATTAAAGGAAATGTAACCAACCAAAAAAATTGGTTGTAATCTGTAAATTAATTATTAATTAGTTCACAGACTAACTCTCTAAGCTTCTGAGTTTCAAAAGACTTATTTCCTGTAAAAATCTACAGGAAATGAGATGATAAGCTAGTTGTCGCCTGATGCTATTTAGTCAAACATGCAAATTTTATCACGAAACTACCATCCTAGTTTCTGATACATTTTGAATAAAGTAAACTGACATTCTGAAGGACGAGTAACTCACCACTCGACCCTTGTGATCCTTGATCAAATGTATCGGATGTATTGACCATTTCAAAACTGGGTTCATCTGGGAATGTGATGAAAATAGAGCGGTCATTCAGAATCAAATGTAAGCTGTGAAAATTGGAAGCTTCTTTCAGGAATCATTTAACAGTGGACTTGTGATCTAAGGTTTGCAGGTTCCGGTTCTGGCCAGATCATTACGTTGTGGTCAAGTGGTTATTGGACTTGTGATCTAAGGTTTGCAGGTTCAAGTCCTGGCCTGATCATTACATTGTGTCCTTGGGCAAGGCACTTATCTCCATTGCCTCTCTTCACCCAGGTGTATAAATGGGGACTTGCGAGGTAACTTGTAAGTATAGTTGTGGGCGCCGGTTTGTGGCTGCACCCTATGGGAAGTCCCCCGGGGGGACACGTGGATGTGGTGCACTGTGGTGCCCCAGGAGAGATTGATTGAATTGTGCACACTTTGTTGTGTGGGTGTGACAAGTTACCAAGTGACCAGGGTTAAGTTGTAAAGTCTTGTGAGAGGGCCTTGGCCTTGAAAACAGACCTTAAACCTTAATTTAAAAAAAAAATATTTTAGCATTGAAAATATTCATTATCTCTGGAATTCTCCGTTAAGACTGAATGAAATGTTGATGTTAGCTCCTCAGTGATGACCTCATAAGACCTACACATTAATGTTTTATAAATTCATCTCCGTTTGTTCATGTAACACATTTTATACGAGGCCATAAAGGTCTTATGTTCTCCTATTGAGGTTTTGTATTGCGTATAAGATAGACTAGGTAGTCCAGCCACTTTCAGTGATGAGACTGGGATGTTTCAACGGGATACTTTCTCAAAAAACTAACAGTAGGATAGAAATACACCTGGAAATGGTGGAAAAAGTTTTCCTTTTTTGAAAAGTCTACGACATACCAAATCAAATTTTCTAGCTATACCTAAATTTGATAACCGACTGATAAATGTCTCAACGAGGGTCAAATACTCAGAGGGTGGCGGTAAAATGTTGGTTATTGAGTTTGACCGTAGGCGATCATTCTTTGACCTTCCGACATATTTAAAGTTTAAACTGATGATCTTTTAACAGTTAATATTATTCTCCTTCTATGCCTTACCGTCAAGCTCATTGTCAGGAGTGGAATCTGAATACTCTTCATCACTGTAACATAAATTAGAGAATTCAAAGATGATGATATCGTTGCATTTCAAAAAGGTGTCAGCTGTTGCTGGAATAACATAGAAATTGAAGCTCAGGAAAAAATTAATAGGCTTGTTAAGAGATGGCATCTTCGAATGTTTTTTTTCCTGTCTGTGACCTCTCTGTACAGGTCAATCGGAAAACCATTCACTGCAATGTTACACCACCCGATATGGTCAGTCAAGGAACGAATCGATTCCACCTGAGATGTTTCTATTTGGACACAAAAACATTTAGGTGGAAAACAATTTTATTGGGTAGCAAATTGCACAAGCAGTAAATTTTTTACTCCACCCAGTATACTGAGGCTGTCCATTGCTCCACCCAATAAATTATTTTAATGGGCTGTTGGTACTGTATATAATTAACATTAATTAATTAACATTAATGTTATACATGTCAAGTGACCGTTAACATTTTAATAACAAGAGCATCAATGACGCAGTATCTCAATACTGGAAGTTTTAATTTCGAATCCTAATTTCAAATCTTTGCTCTGTCTCTGCAATTATCAATATCAATCATGGTACAACAAATATATAACTTGCATTTATGCTACTTTGCCACGAATAGTCTCTGCAGGTTACACTTTATCCTGCTAGTGTTGCCTTTAGCGCTCATTGCCTGTTTGTCGAAAGAACA
>KN882237.1:123853-138700 GCA_000934455.1 Apostichopus parvimensis
CTGACGGGTATTGTGGGACGCGACGTAGAATCACCTACAATAGCAGTGATCCACAGGAGTTGCGATGAGGTCGAAGATGATGTGTGACTGGTGACAATCTTGAAAAAGTTTATGGATGAAAGAAAAAAACTATTGGGAAATACTTGGTTCTCAGACAAAAGTGTTCATCTGGTTGGTCATTTTCAAGCCCGAGATGTGCCATTTCCGGTGATCTGCGGAGAGGGGGGTATCAAAACCAGAAATTTTCTTGTACGCTGCGCTCCAACCGAAGGTGGCGCTTTGCTTGGATAGTAAGTCGCGCCCCCCGGGTTAGAAAATCCTGGATACGCGCCTGATTATAACGTCTACTATTTTTTTAGACGTCTGTAGACAAGATGGTGGACCATACAGTTGAAAACATTCAATAACTAGAATGCAAAAATGCATTGTGGTTTCGATCATGTAACATGAGCAGTTTTCTTCATGAATCTGACGCAATGTATAGTGAGGGTGTGCAACATACTTGATCTTAGTAATACAGTGAAAAACAATAAATGAGGAAATGATGCTAAGCCCCGCTTCCTCATAAATATGCATGATGTCAATTGCAACAAACATCATAATAAATAGGTGGTCTACCAATATCACCATACCAAGTTTGAAGACATTCCGACTTGGTTGCCAAGTTATTGCCATTTGGAGATTTTGACATTTGACCGTGACCTCATTAATATTCATGATATGAGCACCAAAACCTATAGGGTTCAACTACTCATTATGGGCCACCCAGTGTTGGGCGATATATCGAAATTTATTATCGCGATAAGTTTTTTTCCAAACAATATTTTTTGAGGATTGAGAAAATGACGATAATTTCTTGTGAACAAAATGTTAAAGAAATTTTAAAAAGTTTTAAGATTTTCCTCTCTCTGTTTATGTAAATGTTTTTGATATAAGTAGCATTCCATGTTTCAGTACTTTTAAAGAAATAAAGTGCGTTTTCTGTCTAAGCACTCTTCGTAACATCCCCGTCCTTTGCAACACATCGCTACGTACACACATAGATATCACCATACAATACAGACATGACTGTGTACAGGGCAAGAAAAGTTTTTTAATTGTTAAGTGACATGGACCCATTTCCAAGCGAACAAATTAGCCGACAAATTCATGTTCGAAACGTTGACATAAACTAACTGCTGTGACACGCAGGTATTCCAAATGGATGAAAATAATTATGCCACAGCGTTTGTTAAGTCTTATTTTCCTATTTCTATTACCGGAAAATGAAAGTTCCGTTCGTAAAATGACTATTTAGATCGAACATGGAAGTTACGCAAAGCCTAGCCTACACTCTAAACTTTATCGTAGTTTATTAAACAATCTACGGTAGGAGAACAGGCCAACATTACAGCCAACTCCATGAAGAGAAAACAAATCTCAAGTTCACAGGTGCTTGACCTAGTTTCTCCTTGGCAGCTGGCCAAGAAATGTTTTGACACCAACGTCAAGAACAATGGTATGTTCCAAAACAGTTTGGGCTTTCATATTCAACAAAACAATACGCAAGCTGTTTCAAGCACAACCATTTGGTTTGGGGGGTTACGGTATTTTACGTAGAGTTGTTATGAAAAGCTTCATCCAGAGTAGCTGCAACAACTTTGCGAACGTCGTAGAAGTATTATCGGAAGATTTTGTTGAATATGCCTACTTGGTTGCTGTCTTCTAGAAATATACGGCGCCTAATGGCGGGTATATTTCTGAGAGATTCCCGCGCTTGATATCACCAAAGAGATATTTTGAGAAGTTGCTTAACAACAAGTCAAAGGAAATTTTAGAACCGTTACGGCTTTTGGAAGCTAGTGTACAATTTGTTCAGTGTGTACTGCAATGAACTTTTATTGGCGGGAAACTTCGGCTGTAAGACCGGGAGACTCCCCGTAGTATTTGGAGCGTTCCCGCTGCTGGGATTACTGTATATGCGGTATGCGTAAATATCACACTAATTGTCGTGCGGATTCCGCTCGTGTTTCGGCGGTCTCTGATCTGAAAATGTTTTCAAAAAGTTCCTAGTTGTACATAACAATGTTCGCGGTAATCCATTCTTTTGCCCAAAACGGCTTCTGTAGGCCTATTTTTTTTTGGGTGAGAGAGCGCTGATCTTACACGATGTCCAAGATTTTCCAACCCTCGAAATACTGTTTATTTTAAAAGAGGTCAAGAAGAACCTTAGATTGTATTGATCTCCTTCTAAATGCAAATGTCAATGTAGTCTAAGCTTAATACTTTGTCGAGTGTTCAATGATTATCCAGCATGATGACGCACCCTGCATTGTCTTCTAATTTAGATGAAATATGTGGAAGGAAAATTTATCGTTATTATCGAATTATCGCGACATTTTTTAAATTATTTATCGTGACAGTAAAAAGTCAATATCGGCCAACACTACCACCCACCCACCAAGTATGGCATAGATTAATCATTCACTTGTTGAGTTATCGTGCATACAAACTAAAGTGTCACCCACACACACACACAGACCTGACTACATAGGTTCCTTTGCTTACAGCAAGGAACCAAAAACAATAGGCTTCTTGCACTGCATCTATTACACCACACCACCTACATCCTAGGTCAGTGCTGGGTTTGAAATTCGTGGTACCTGTGCAACTTACATCCAACCATAACTACCAATGATCTACAAATATTTTCTAGAGAAGGCATGCTTCGCCATTCAAGTGCACTATTCCATCGAAATCACATCAACTCTTTAGCAAAATATCCATACGGATGAGTGACAAGTGTTGCAGTAGCTCTAGCACTTTTATATATCTATGACATGCAAGCAAGCCTTAGGAGGGCACTGTTACACACACATGTATGTAGCTATGTACATAGCAATTCAGGACTTCTAGCGACACCTCAATGGGGATATTGTCGCGAGTTCAGATTCAAATCTACGGATGCCCGTAAGATCATTTTCAATTGTCAATAGGCTCTCCTATTCTTATGAGGCGAATCGCCCATGTCATCTACTTATAGGCTGGACGATGGGAGATACCGTATATTATGAAAAGGTTTTTACAAGTTGACCCCTGGTGACCCTAAATGACCTTCGACATCCACCAAAAACGATAGGCTTTTTGTACTTAATGTGGTCAACCTACATACCAAATATTAAATCAATCCAAGCTTCGCTTCTCGAGATATCATGTTTACAAGCTTTTCACTATTTGACCCCTGGTGAACCCAAATGACCTTTGACCTACACCAAAAACAATAGGCTTCTTGTACTCAATAAGGTACTCCTATGTACCAAATATGAGAACTGTCCAAGCTTCTCTTCTTGAGATATCGTGTTTACAAGCTGGGCGTCACAAACGCACGCACACACACACCCATACACACACGCATGATTGCAAAGGTTACGATTATCATCGAAACCAAAAAGCATTACCGATCTTTTCTTGTATTTAGGCGTTGACCGATGAATAAAACTACTTGCATTGTGTCTGAATCCCTCTCTTAACTACTACTTGCAAGATTAGTGGTTACTCTAATATTTGATTTTTCTTTATGACAGTTTAGCATCTCACCGAAAATCAAACAAAAATGTTAAGTTAAAACTTCGACAGATAACACGCGGTAAATTGAATAAAGTGTACATCGTTACCTCATTAAGTATATAATACCGATGTAAAACTGTATCGAATCGATACACAATATGTATATTGATGGCTTGAAAATTAAACTAGTACTCATCTAATATGCATAAAGCCTGTTTTATGCACATTTCGCTTTGTATGCAGATTTACAGATCAAAAATTTAAATTATATATTTATCTTTGATAAATTAATGTTGTTCAAGGGTGTGATGCGAAGTCCCCGGAAGCTGCATACTTTTTAGATAGGGTCGTCAGGAAGAAGCTTAACCTCAACATTTTACAGAACGTGTCTGAGAGCTCAAGCGGGGTCGAGGGGCTTTCCCTGGAATATATTTCCATAACCTGGTTGGTTCCACGAGGGGAAGCCCCCTGAAGTTTTTGCATTTGGTGATATCCCTTGTTCTCTCGTAGCGAGATTAAAGCACTAAAACACAAAACAGATGTAATAAATAAATTATTGTTATCTATAATGTATTCCAAGCAGGTTGGTGGGGATCCGCTGGAGTTAAGCTGCACCATTTGAAAGATAGTTTTCGTTCTCTTGAAGAAATTTTGAAACACGGAAATATATCTATGATAGTACTGTAGCGGCTAGTAGTGTTAGACCCCGGTGAAGGGGGGGGGGGTCAGGGGGAGAAGCCTCTGGAAGCTGCTTCATTTTATTAGCCAAATATTATCCAAATCTAGGGAACTGTAGACGTAAGGGAGTAACAGACAGACCGATTATGTTTTCTTTTCTACGTTTTGTATTATAACTCTTACTAACGTAAGTGTATACATGAAAAAAATAAAATATGGTTTAAATTCACATATAGTTCTAAATGCTTTCCCTCATATCATTACCCACATTATATTTCTACTATTATTTTTTCAAGGCAAATCATGCATAGATGTTAATGTTCGCCAATACATGTATATTGTAGTCTTTTCAACGGCAGATCAAGGGGGTGATGGGGCGTCTCCCCACCACACACCCTACCAACCCACCACCACACATTTCAAACTAACTTAGAGTAGTTAAAACACAATGTTGCGTTTAGACTTAGATATTGGACATAAGTCAAGTCAAATCAAGTCATATAAGTCAAACTATGCCTCAGAAGGTATCATTTGAAGTTTCCCCTTTTTATTGAGATAGACCACATACCCCCCACCCCCTCCCTCCTTCTTATATATGATGTCAGCTCTGACGACCCTCTGTTACTGTACAAAACTGCAGAACGAGTGCCTTATCTTTGCCTTTATAAAGTCTTAATGCTAATATTACCTATTTGTATATTTCGAGTACGATACATCTGGTACCAACAGTTCCGATACATTGTTGGTCTCTGTTTTGTTTTCGTTTTTTTTACATACACTTCGCAGCAATTTCAGAGAAACAAGAACGTCGTTGCAGAACTTGGAGAAGAGGTTAAATTAAACTTCGCGGCTTTATTCTGCAATTCAGATTGAAATAATGGTTTAAGCGGAGGTGTGGATGTGTTTAAATGTGTGTTTTACGGAGGGGGGGGGGAGGAGGGGATGGACACACTCCGAGGGGCCACAACATTACTTCAAAACCTTACACAATCATTGTTGCTGTGTAATTATGTGCCCCAAGGTGTATGATACGACTACTTTTTGGCAAGAGATTTAAAACATCGTATAGTGCATGGACTCCGAAGGAGCGAAATGAAATGAACATGACTTACCTCTTAAATCAACCAAGCTTAGCAATATTAAGTGTTGTTATATTTCTATTATTCAGGTCGTTTTTTACTATCACATGACTCTGTTCTGGGTGTCTCCTTCATATAAAATGGCAATCATCTGTTGCTGATTCTTTACTCTCTTGTATGTGAATCAACAACAATAAAAAAGTCAAAAGAAATTGAGTGTGTTAAGTGTGTCCATTATGACCTAATTGTGACAATACCTTTCACATTTCTTGATTTCAAGGATGATGGAATGGATCCAACCGGAATAGTGTCTGGCAGATAGTACCGATAAAACCTATGGAGAGAAGTAGAGTGATCATCGTGTAAGATGTAGAAGACGTAGACGTAGAGGAATGTCCTCCTAGTCAGGTTTATTGTTTACTAAGTCAATGAAGATAAAAAAGTAAACAACAAATAACAAGGAAATAAATCACATCTGATTGATCATTCTGATCACAACTAATTATAATCACAAAAAGTCTTGTGTTTCAACGATTCCAAGAAAATAAATTAGAATGGATATAGCAATGTAGATAATAATGATGATAGTTGGAACTGCTGTATGTAAATTGTGTGTGGTTGATGGTCATAGGCGTAGGAGCCCAATTTGATTTGGGAGGGGGGGTGGGGGCTGAAACGACTAGCCCGAAAAATATAACCAATATTGTTCACGCTTCGCGCGCGTTCAACGTTTTAATATGCATATCATATAGGCATGCATCGGTCATTGCATCGCAAGCCGTCGTGTACCGTACGGTTCGTAAAAGTTGATGCCGATGTAAACAACGAAATGTCTTATGTAGATGGAGAAAAGCATGGAGGGCACATTTTGTCAAAACTCTCTTTTACAATAGTAATGGCGAATTAGTTGGGCAAGCTTACAACTTTATTTCAATTACCAAGGAATTTTTTTTAAATTATTGATTTCCTTTAGCTACATCATTGCAATTTATTTTTCTTTCAGTAGGTGCCCGAAAAATCCTCAGCATATTGCCCGAATTTTCACAAACAAATATTTGGTTGGGGGGAGGGGTGCTGCAGCCCCCAGCCCCCGCCTCCTACGACTATCTTGATAGTAATTGTAATATGTAGCCTATAGCTGTCCACATTATCAGCATTGGCAGAATTGTTTATATGTTTAACTTTCAATTATTATAAAGTTGTTCAAGCATATAGAAATTTAACATTTTACACAACAAACGGAGTAATACAGGTTAATTGTAAAAACCGCATGCTCAGATCACGTGGTTTACATCGTATGTTATTTTCGGTAAATTAATTGATTTTATAGTTCGTCTTCGTGAATCCTTCTCACTTTAAACGAGAACTAAAATGTTTCAGATTGTTAGAGGTCACTTGTAAAATATAAACTCTAGAAATTATGAATCTTAAAGCTGAAATAATGTTTCTTAATCTCAAAATAGTTTAAGATGCTACATATTATATTTTCAAATTAATGGCTGTATGACAAACCTGTAAACACTTGCATTGACACGGAGGATGAATGGAAGGGAGAGGGGTGTGAGGGTCGAGGACATAGCAACATTCTTTACTGGGTGCAACAACTGGTTCTCCTCGGGTTATATTTCAGTAGAAAGAACACAAAATGTTACTATTACATAAAAGATGCAGATAACTAAAGTTATCTAAGTATTTATTCAATATCAACCTTCAATAATTTTATCACATTGTACGAGTTGTTATTTCGTCATTGATCCAAATTTATAACATTTTTGTGGAGTTGATAAGAGTTCCTTAACCATTACACGATCAAATTTTCCTATTCAACTATGTTCTCAGTGTAGAACTGCATGTGTGTAAAATATCCGACGTCCTTCATACCAAGGAGTTGTTACAACTTCCTGTACTTTATTAAGAACTACACTAATACGATCTTCGTTGATTCGCAAAAGAAAAGTTTTATTGGAATTGTGGAGGCACAAACACTGAGGGGCAGGGGAGAATGTGACTTTGGTTGTACGCAAGAAACCAATAGACTGTCAAATTATCTGAAACCTCTCAAAATGTATACACTGTGCATTCCTTTCCACAAATGCAAGTATTTGAATGTTTTCAACAAAAGTTGTCTTTATACCGTTACTTTTGAACTGCATATTTTATCACCATTATTATTTTGAATAACAATTTCTTAGACATGAAAATACTTATTACAAAAACACAACAAGAGGGCACTTTAAATTACAAAGTATACGGTAAGTTCCATTAACATGTGGAAGCCACTTTCCAGGGTAACAAGAAGATAGGAGGAGCATGTGCCCAATCAACCTCACCCCCCCCCCACCTACCACGCCCACCCTCTTTCACGGCTCCGTCGCCCCTGACACGGTAAATGGACGGTTATATCGCAAACATTTGCAGTGAAGTCTACACTACGTGTCTTTACACTAGTAATTTGACCTACAAGTAAATACACCAAAGATATATGGATTGTGTTGTGACATGTGGGAAAGTTTACAACTTTGGTTTTACCTCTTTTTCAGCAATGTAATTGCTTTTTTTTCTGTCATATCTTTCTAAATATTATTATGTTCTGGCAAAACCATAACATATCGACCACAAACAGATCTTGCATGGGGCTGCTATGAATTAACCGGGCTGGTGGTAGGGATAGAGGGAGGGTGTGAAACCTTGAACCTTTGTGGTAGCATATGATTATGATTTTATGATTGTTATGATTGCTGTGAAAAACAAAAATGCTGTCGAGGAGAAAGTCGTTATAATATCACCTCCCCTTACAATATGGCGACTTATCAAGCCAAGCAGTATTTCAGTCGTCTCAACTTAATCAAATGCCGAGACCTTAATACTAAACCAGTATGTATTATGTGAAAATAGTATATGACAGCCCTGCTAATATGTTGTTCACTTCAAATCTTAGAGCAGGATAATGTGAATATACAAACCTATTGTCTGTAAGATTCCTTATACAGCAAGTTGAGTTTGGTGAGCATGAAATGAAATTATCTGGATTAACCGGTAAAAGATAGTGCAAATAACCAATTAATATGTTCAAGTCTAGCTCAGTATCGTCCTACCTTATACCTGCATTGTACATCTCTATGTAAGACACAACTCCGGCCAATGGTAAGAAAATATATAGGTTACGTACCTTGTATCTAATTAGCTAGAAACGTATATTTACCGAACTGTTGCAATATTTACTTTCATGTCAACGGTTTTATTTACAATCGTTTGTTTTCTGTATCTATTCATTGACTGATTGAAAGATGCGCTTCGGAATATTTTATTAATATTTTATATAATGTAAGGGCTATAGCGGACATAACGACTCAATGTACACATGTAGGCAATATAACGGAAATATTACTGAACTTTTAATAATTTATATTGCTACAGCATTGAAAACTATTTATTTAAGGTTATATTATAAGAAAAGGGGTCTCCCCGTTTAGAGCCTTCCCAACGGACGCAAGTCATATTTGGAGCCCATCCCCCCTCCCCCCTTCCCAAAGTTAAAGAATGGGACAAAGGGTAGACACTATATGATGCTGCGAAAAGTCATATCAATGTATAAAAAAACTTAAGTTTACTGATTATTGACAAAAGACGAGCCTTTCCCCTCACACCAATGAGGCTGGTCACATGACTGGTTGAAATATCAAGAAAGTCAAATATAAATGATATCAATGTTTTATACAGTGACGGCATAAGTATTAAACTTGGGAGAAACAACCAATATCGGTAAAAAGTATATTGCAAAGCGTTGAGAATTCATTTCAATCTTTGCATCAATGTCGAGAGAGAACACTGGAAATTTTACGAAGCGTACTATTTCAGCATAGTTTGCGTGAAAGATGGAGTGGTCTGGTCGATACAGTATAGCCTTTCATCAAGTTCAGCCGTCATGGTCTTAGTTTAAATGGATCATAATTCTCGGCTTCTTTACACCCTATTTTTAAATTTATCTCACAAAATGACATTGTTTTTTATTAATTAATGTGCAACTTGTAGACCCAATCTGAGATGAGCGTGCATGGGAGGGGAGGGTTGGGGGGGGGTCAGTACAAGCCTTTGTTTGATATTTGAAAGTAGAAATTGATAACACCATTGTTTGAATGACGGTACAATCCCTTCGAAACATATTCTGTTTACAATACAAGTTTTGTAGGGGTATGGATTTTGAACCCTTGGCGCAATTCCATTCAGTAGTTCTGCGATACTTAGCAGGGTTTTAGTTTCGTTCTTAAAAACATTAGTTATCAAGTGAATATAATTTTCTAAATAATTACGACATTATGATCGACAATAAAATAATGTATTACTTTGTGGCGGCAAAAAGTACATATTCAAATAATACCTTTCAAATACTTGTGTTAGTTACTGTTCAACGTTATTTCCGAGCTACACTCATATTTGTTACAATCTCTTTTATTTCGATTCAGGATCAGAAGCCAAGGAAAAATGGGACAAACCGGGGCGATAACAATAATAGATAATTGTATTATGTTGATTTCGGGAACTGTATTGAATATCGCAGATTTGATTGGATGCTATTAAGATTTCATTTTTAGTGTTTCCTCTAAGAAATTTCCCATTGAGTCAAAATAACCAATATCTGAATATTTGACTCACCGCCGACCTGGGGGAGGGGTCTAAGGTGAGGGGTAAAATTCCGCGCAAATTAATTTATTGCACAAAATACACAATTGGTCAATGTTTTCGTGACTTTTCACGATGGTACATTTTGCCGACAGTATTAGTACCAGGGGCGTAGCCAGGTTTTGCAAAGTTGTAGGCAAGACTATCTGAGCGGAGCACCACCATCGGTTGGCACGAAGCGTACAAGAACTTTTTTGGTTTTACAAACCCCCCAGATGGCCGGAAACGGCCCTTCCCGAGTGTTCATTCTGGTTCCTTGGCCTCTTGCTAACTTGAGACACCTCATTCAATATCACTTTAGTACCCAAAAAACAAACGAGTTAAAATAGTAATTCAATACTACATAATGTATATAGCATAAAATTAGCAAGGTACATATACAGAGTAAGCCAGTAACAACAGGCAACAAAGTGCTGCAGCTCTATAAAGTACAGTATGTTAATCAACGAAAGACTTATTTGACTGTGGAATGTTTCTCAACTGAAATATTATCTGCATAAACGGGTTCTTAACTAGATGTAAAAAAACTGACAAGATCGGATCCTAGTCCTTTTCGGCGGGTAGAGTGTTGATTGAAACGGCACGCGATAGAAATGACAGCCTAGATGACAGAAGAATAGGTCACCAAATTTAGCCATATTCTTGCTACGTTCATTTCAATAGTTTTTCCTGTCTAGACTCTAAAACTCGTCCAACAAGCTTATGGATTTGATTTATGGGTGGTTTTAAAAACAAGATAACTTGGCCAAAAAAAGTTTAGGCCCAGGCCTACAGTGCTACATACTGGCTACGTCCCTGTGTTCTAAACATCGGCCAATCCAATATCTGAATTTAAATTGAGGCATGGAACCCTGAGCTTTATTTAAACCTGATTGCTAAATAATAATAAATTTGTTCGTAGCATATTACGCTCTATTTTTACAAGCTAAATTTGGCTCAAATAGTGCACCACTTGCAATGCAGGGTAGGAATTAAGATTTGGCTTCGGGGGCTATTTTGGAAAATGAATAGTTAAAAACGCCCCCTTGATGTATTTATGAGGGCTTTTTTAAGGTTTAAGGGGGCGCTTTTCCAAAGTTTAATATGCTGTTTAAGGAAAAGGTTGTAAACATTCATCAGGATCAAGAAAGCACCATTACCCCCTTCCTAGTTAGCTGCGACCGTATAGCAAATTCATTGAAAGTTTAATTGCCAAAATTTGCGATCGTTTAGCAAATAACGTCAATCCACCGAATATATGACGAAAAACCAATAACCCATCAACTGAAATAGAAAACACAGGTTTACTTCCACTGAAGGTGCCCTTTCCTTTAATCATGTATTTTTTTCGTGTGTGGATTAAACCAATCACCACAAAATACGAAACCATTATACCGCTGAAAAGAAATCAAAGTTAAAACCTTCAATCCATCACCACAGCAACGGTGTACATAAAATACAACATTCCCTCTTTAAGACATAGCACATACCTTCCAAACAACTGCCGATTTCCAGCAAATTGAAAGTTGTAAACGAAGCTAAGATTTTTTTTTGCAAACCGATGGTTAGGCTACATTTCCCATTGACTTAGTGTGGTTTTTAGGCTAACATGTGGTCGAAGGTTGCAGTATTTCATGGATATTTTAGTTCTAGCTCACAATTTCAGCGAATAAAGAGATGATTAGGCTAGATTTTCCGTTTACTACGTGTGATGTTCGACTACCATGCTCGCGACGATAGCAGCAAGGAAAGTATTAAAACAAAGCTACGCAAAGTATTGTTATTATTATTTTTTTGCAAACCGATGGTTAGGCTACATTTCCCATTGACTTAGTGTGGTTGTTAGGCTAACATGTTGTCGAAGATTGCAGTTTTTCTTGGATATTTTTATTTTTTATTTGCCACACAACTTGAGCGATTAAACAGATGGCTAGGTAAGAGTTCCATGTTGACTTAGTGTGAAGTTAGGCTACCATGTGGTCGGAGATTTGTGGGGATTTTAAGTTATTGTCGCTGGTACTGAAATTGCTTAGTGGAGGCCATATCTTGCCAGTGACTGTGCGGCGGGACGTTCCCGGTGATTGTGCGCGACCCTCCCGCACTGCTTCAAATTTGATGCGGGATTGTGAAAACTGTTTGTGCCATTCGCGCTGCTACTGCCAACCCTATCTAAAGCAAAAAGCATATGTCACAATTAAATTTACATAGACACCTGATATTACGAGGGCGATTTTCTTTTTCGCCCTCGCAATTGTGCTTTCGGAGGGCTTTTTTAGCACTTGCTAGGGCGAATCGCCCGTCGCCACCGCTTATTTCTGACCCTGTTGCAAAGTAATGTAAGGTAGGCTATACAGATATTACATTTAGTACACTGGTAGTGCGAACCATCGTAGTGTAGGCAATGCATCAGTGCACGTTACGTTATATGATTTAGCTTTACAACCATCGAGCTAAATCTGCGTGACTGTATAGAAAAACATAGCTACGGTAAAGTTAACGATCGCTAATTTAACATTTCTGACGATAAATTGGAAACAATTTACAGTAATATTTTCTTCACTTCAAGTTGAAGTTCTGAACAGCATGCCTTTTGAAACGTTTTATTTCTATTCACACTGTATAAATTTCAGGAGAAAATGAAACCCTCTTTTTTTTCTCTCTCTCTGAACGCCAGTGCGTCAAATCGGCAAGCCATTGCGTCAAAATCGCGTCATAGCGGCTTAGCGGAAACACTGGCACGCACAATGTTTTATACTCAAAGTAAATATTCAATACGGCTTTTAACCATCCTATAATTATTATTATTGTTTAGCTCATTGTTTGACACGCATAATATTCTTCTCAATACGAACTTTATCTCCCTGTTATTTGTGTTCCTGCTAAACAGTCAAACAAATTCTATAAAATTCAACAGTGAAACGCATGATGGTAACGATCCAGCAGTGTCCGTTTATGCAAGTTTTTTAATACCGTAATTTTCAAGTTTGGAGCTAAACAATGGGAAACAAAAAACATAGTTTTATTAAATATACATTCACTCCCTACTACATATAATTAAATTGAGAGCTACACAATAATGTGTTATCTAGTCAGACTCCTACCAACGAGAAGTGCAATTTAAATTAAAAAAGATAACAGGAACATAAAAAGAATCGGCCTTCTTTAATTTGTATTCATAACTTTGTGTTGTCTATAAACCCTCTCTATTCAAGTTTCCTTCGATTGGTTTGCATGGAAGCATGTGGGGATACATTAAACAACCAATGAGAGCAATTTGCTCTTTTAAAGTAAAACTTACACATAATTACCAAAAATTAAGAACACAACGTATGCAATAACAAGGCCTTTTGACCTAATAAAAATTTGTTATTTGGAGGATTTGCCCAACGTATGATTCGTATTCACTGCTGTACACCTACTGACCTACTTAATGTCTGTTTCCATGGTTACTTTGACACGTTCACTGACAATGTTTGAGGGGTACAATGGGCACGTGGCTCGTTTACCTATTTGTATTCGTTAGCTTAAACTGGTTCGTGTCATCTATTATCATGCTAATGAGATATTTACGGAAGTTCCAGGTGTGGTATTCTTACCATTGACTTGCTTTAGAACATAAATTGTTTGAATCAATCGTCTGTAAAATGTAAGCGCTGCATATATTTGTACAGAAAACTATTGTAGAAGTAGAATAGAATAGGCCTACTGTGTGTACTAAAACGGTGATGATGTTATCAGGTAGAAACATGGAATGGATTTGATGGGCTCTCTAAAAACATACAGATGCATCATTCTGAAGGGGAGGGCGAAGGGGAGGGCCAGTGGCGGGTACAGGTATTGGGTTGTCTGAAGGGTGGAGGAGGTTAGACTAAACTTACTGATACTGAACACCGGGATTGGGATAGAGCATTGATAGTCTAGAAAGTGAATAATCATAGATCTGTATTACATTTTTTTGATAATTCGACCAAGCAATATGGCTAATGTATGAAATGTTTCAGTGATACATTTTCCGTTGTTACAGTTATTCCTGGAATGGCATTGAGAATATGACATGCTAAATATTTTTCATTTATATTTTATTTCAATCATGGTATTACTGAATAGTTTTTCCCTTTTTCTTTGGAGTGTCGGCTGAGGCGGGATTCGGCGACTTAAATATTGTTTTCATTGTTTTTAGTAACACGTCATACACTGTGGAACATACCAACTAATAACATTAACGTGAATGCGTAGGGATGGAAATGGGAAACTTTGTGGAACTAATGAAGGTGAGAGGAGTAGCGATATATTTAACTGAATATATTCGTTGTGTTACCAATTTGACTCTGAGAAAACGAAATATATTAAAATATTAGCGAGGTTTACGTCTCTGTCTATAAAACTACAATATATTCTTAGTAGACCTATGTAAAGAAAACAATGGACATGAAGAAACAAAGAAAACACAAGTATAACTAATAATGGAGCTGGAGATAATAAAGACAAACCACTCGGTGACAGGAACAAAGAGGGTGATGATAGGGTTAGGGTAGAAGGGGGTAAAAATACATTAAAAGGGGAAACTGCGAAGAACACATAGTGTAATGACGTTTACCTGAAGGGGGTTGGTAGAGTTACGATGGATTGGTAAATGGGAGGTGTCGGGGATGTATTGGTGAAACCGGTGTTGGAATGCGTTATAATTGAGGGGTTGGGGTGGGCGAGGGAGGGGGATTCAATTACACTAAAGTGTAAAGGGCAAAGCAGGGATGTCATGATCGAATCAAATATGACAAAATATTAATACTAGGAATATTAAAATATTAAGCAGATTTTGTTCAAAGTTATGAATTATAAAAAGATGTAGCGCACGATGACTTTTTAAATTATTGTTTAACATTAT
>KN882237.1:168111-202345 GCA_000934455.1 Apostichopus parvimensis
CCCCCCCCCCCCCCCGTAGCTACGCCACTGCGTGTATGGAAGGTAAATGTTACATCCAGTCTGCAACTTGATGAAATCTAAAAATAACTAGTAAAACTGTGTTTGTATACAAATACGTGTCATTGTAGAGCGAAAGAGCCTGCAATATTAACGAAGAAATTATAACTAAAACCCTCACAGATTAACCGGACAACCAAGCTCTCAACCACGACATACACCTGTTCCAGACGTGACAAAGTGCAAAGCGTGTAGTAGCCTTTACTAGTATTAAATTGTTAGTGATAAGCCCAGGATATCATAACCGTTATACCATGTTATTCTGGCATGTGGAACTATCGTTAGGGATACAGTCATTTGGCTTTCACTACATCGCATCCGAAACGAAAGCCGTAGCCGGTCTAGGGCCTCTATGTGCTATCTATATCCAGGGTCCAGTGAATAACAACACCAGCTGAGCAGACGACACTAGTAGAGTAATTAGATTCCTATGTAATTGCTTCTACTATCGCTTCTTTAGAATTACCTGTGAAACTACAGACCACTGTCACATTTTTGGCACCCAAATGCGGCACACGATATCACCTTTCGAGTGATTTATGTCAACTTTATCACTTTAGTTATGTCAAAGACGTATAGTGTTTGTATTACGCGCCGTAACTGTATTGCTGTACACGCCACCAGTCAGATAGGTGGCTTCAGTATATGTCGCGTATATGAAGTCATTCTCCCTACTTCAATTTCTATGATCCTCGCCTAGTTATCGAATTTATACGAACATACGGTGATTTACACCGAAGGCCTGATGCACGATTACTCTAACGAATACAAGTTTAGCATTGCACAATAATGATATATCTACCCTAGATTGCAATAAGGGCTACGTCTACCTTAGATTACAATAAGGGATATGTCTACCCTAGATTACAATAGGGTAATGTCTACCCTATATTGCAATAAGGGCTACGTATACCCAAGATAACAATAAGTAATATGTCTACCTGAGATTACAAGAAGGGATAAGTCTACCCTAGTTTACAATAAGGGATATGTCTACCATATATTACAATTAGGGATATGTTTACACTAGATAACAATAAGGGATACGGCTACCCTAGATTACAATAAGTGATGTCTAACCTGGATTACAATAAGCAGGGTTCGCAGGTTTCTTCCGGGGGTGGAAAAAACCGCGGAATAAACCACGGTTTTTTCCACTCGGAAGAAATAGGTTTCTTCCAGTTTCTTCCGGACAAAATGGAAGAAACTAATTTTTTGGGGAAAAACTGTTGATAAAGTTTCATAACAACCTGCAATGATTTCTAACTATGTAATAAATGGACAAGAAGCACTATAGTGTCATCTAGGTTGTCTATATCTAGGTTTGGAGCACATGACCTGCTTCCAGCATACATACTGTACACAATATAGTACTAGGCTACTAGCATCGGACAAATAAGGGAACAACTATGGGCAAGCAATATTTTGCAGACCAGAATGGTCCTGATTATAGCCCAGTTCTTAGTTACAAACTAGTTTCTGAGTGGAGGGACAAGTGTTCCCTGGAAACTAGTGTAGGCCTACTACAATGCACACTCATTACTACGATTACATTGACCACTATGACCATATTTTGTGGAGATTGAACTCAAGACATGAGGGTTACAGATTCGACTGGAAGTTGTAGTGTGAAATGAGGGCTGGCTCGTGGTCAGCTGTGTTTAATTGTGGATGTTTGTTCTTTTTGCTGTTGGGATGACAAGTCCTCCTATTAACTACAAGTTGTAATTTAGGGAGTTGCAGAAATTAAACTGTTGCCTAAATCTAATAGATATTGTTCGGCTATTTGCTTGGTGTTCATTGTATTAAATCCTCAGTGCATGGGCCAATCCAGGTTAATCGATCATAAAGTATGGCCAGTTATGCAATTCTGGTTGATGGGGGATCGCGAGATGATAAGTAGTCCTTCAATATTGTGATTTATAAGCAAACATCTTTTGGTGTAGAAGAACAACCCAAAATTATAATCAAAACAAAAATATCATATTTTGATGGTTTCAATGGTATGCATTTCAGTCAGATGGTGGTAAGCTATTTGTCTCTTTATCATGTATGTGGGTTGTGCTGAGTATATGCCAATTTTCACAGTTTCTTCCAGTTTCTTCCGGTTTCTTCCAGTTTCTTCCAGTTTCTTCCGGAAGAAACTGGAAGAAACCTGGAAGAAACAGGTTTCTTCCAGTTTCTTCCACGTCCCCGGAAGAAATAGGTTTCTTCCGGAAGAAACCGAACCCTGACAATAAGGGATATGTCCACCTTAGATTACAATAAGAGATATGTTTACACTAGATAACAATAAGGGATATGTCTATCTTAGATTACAAAAATGGATATGTCTACCCTAGATTACAATAAGGGATACGTTTACACTAGATAACAATAAGGGATATATCTACCCTATATTACAATAAGGGCTGAGTCTACCCTAGATTACAATAAGGGATTTGTTTACACTAGATAAAAATAAGGGATATTTTTACACTAGATAACAATAGGGGATATGTCTACCTTAGATTACAATAGGGATATATCTACCCTATATTACAATAAGGGATATATCTACCCTATATTACAATAAGGGATATGTTTACACTAGATAACAATAAGGGATATGTTTACACTAGATAACAATAAGGGATATGTCTACCTTAGATTACAAGAAGGGATAGGTCTACTCTAGATTACAAGAAGGGATATATCTACCATATATTACAATAAGGGATATATCTACCATAGATTACAATTAGGGATACGTCTACCACAGATTACAATTAGGGATATGTCTACCCTATATGACAATAAGGGATATGTCTATCTTAGATTACAATAAGGGATACGGTTAACCTAGATTACAATAAGGGATATGTTTACACTAGAATACAAATATGTCAAGGTCAAATGGTGTTGAATGTCAGTGTTACTCTGTTGTTATAGTGTGAAGTTAGAATAAGACGTTTGTTGGGTTATTTAATTTATAAATCTATGAATTCATGTTAACATGTAGGGGGGGGGGGGTTGTCATATCTGAAACCTTAAAGAGGCATTCCATCGTTTAAACATAGTTTCTAAGGTGAATGTCTTGAAAAGCTCAATAGCTATTGATATTTTTCTGGCACCAATATTTTCTTTTTCTTTTTTGACTAAAACGTATCCATACGAAAATTCTGCCTAGAGTTATCCTTGAAGAAAATATTTCAGTGACAAGGAATATAGAATCGTAGAATCGGCATGGTTCTTTTCACCTCTACTACATGTTTCACATAACTACCCGTGAATGGTAAGGTGTTGAATCTTAAGTTCCTTTGCACTTTTTCTAGAGGGCCATGTCGAGAAATGAAGAAAGCAAATTGTTGTACAAGCCTGGGTAGATTTGATCAGTAATCTCTCAGTTGTTGCGTTTAATATAATGACTCTGGTGACCCTTTGGAGTTTACAATTTGGCTTTCTTTCGATATTTTAGAGATCTGAATCGTTAATAATTTGTGACTTTCTCTTGGCGGGCTGTGTAGTCTAATATAATATTCATTTATTTAGATATGTCACATGTCACAGAATCTAACGTAAACATTGATGAAGTGATATTTTTTGGATAAATTATGTTGTTGATATTGATTTTTTTGTATATTTAGTTAATTGATCAGCATCACGTTGTTTTGGTATAGTTGACAGAAACTAACGTATCAAACTGTTTTTATATTATCAATCATACTTACATCAAATCTAGATGCAATCTCCAAGAGCTGGATGGTGGATCTCTGAAGAAGCTTGCTGTCGTCGTCCCTGATCTTAACAGTCTTTGAACACAGATCCCTGACGGTGTCCTTGATTCCATCTACCTCGCCAGTTTGTTCCAGGATGCAGAGGATGGCAAACTTATCACCGTCTTCCCTGCTCTTCAAGTATTCTATTATTCTCTTCCCAACTGCTGAGTTAATCCCACATGTGAATCGATAGAGGTACTGAAGATTAAATGGATCCACTTTATCAAGAACATTCTTCAGCTCAGATGCACCTCTTGTAGCAGCTACAATTACTACCAGTCTAAAAGACGCAAACCATTCACAGAATAGTTGATGGTAGAACCGTACGTCAGTCCTTGTCTGTATGTCTGTAGTAGAAGTCTGTTCGTTTGTCCCAGCAGACACTTCTTCCTCCACCAAGATACCAACTGCAATATAATGTCGACAAAACCCTTGACCTAGTCGTATACAGAGTCCATCCTTACGCCATGATAACTGTTGGTTTTCACCGCAGAGACCTTCAAATGCTATTTTACTAAGTTCTTTGTATTTGACAGCATACTCAATATTATATGCCTTTGCACTTTTAGCCAATGATTTGTTACTAAGATGACTATGGAAGCATTCGATCATGTAACTAAAGAACTCAGTGACTGACTTGAATTTCTGAAAATGTGTCTTTTCGTGGGTCATGTGTGAAAACATTACAAAGATGAGAGGAACTTGACATAAGTCATCCAGGATCGGGTTTGCTTTCAAAGCACGCTTAACTTTAGCAACGCTTTCGTCATCTTCGCCAGTAACAGCCTTGCGAATGTACTGGTCACGTGCTTTTTCGTCAAAACCAACTAACCGCACTCGCTTTGTGTTTGCTTTGTCAAAGTCCTTCGGAAGATATCTGGTTGTCAGGGTAACATCAATATTCCCAAACAGATCACTCGTAATGATACGTCCTACGTCACTTCCGGTAGCTCCGTCCCTATCAGGAAACTCATCATACCCGTCCAGGAGTACCTTAACAGAAGAACAGCTTTCAATGATATTTTTAATATCAGTAGATTTGATTCGAGGATCTTTAGGTGCTAAGAAGAGCTTTATTGCGTGATAGATAGATATCTTGCTGTTCAGCTGCCTCAACCGGAGAAGAATTAGAATCTCTACGTCTTTAAAAGGTGAATCCTTTACACCATTGCACCAATCATAGGCGAGCTGTAGGGCCACTGTTGATTTACCATACCCGGCTTCTGCTTCTATGATGCGCCGTTTGGCTTTCATTCGAGGGTCTGTGAAGATATCTTTGTACGAGTCCACACGTACCCATGGTCCTTTCTCATTCGTCGCTCCTTTAACAATATGGACCTCTGTACCGCCCTCAACAAATACCTTGTCAACACAATATAGTCTGTCCTTGATGTACGGTATGGGCTGGATTGCGTCATATTGTACTTTATACCTGCTCTTCAGAGAATCGATGAGTATGGCCTTTTTGTCTGAAAATAAATGGCAAAAGTTTGATTTGTAAAACATTTTTTTTTGGGTCAATGAAATTAGAGCGTGTCAGTGCTTATATATAAACTAGAAACAATTATGGCGGGCAATCTGTTGGGTGTCACGGTGAACGACAAAATTATACCAAGTAAATCGGAGTAATATGCAAATTTTCATGCGGTTAGTTCAGGTTAATAAGGTAGAAACAAATCAATGAAACCAATAAAAAAGTCACGTTGAACTCTCGATCATACAATGTAAGAGTATTTAGAATGCTGAGGCTTAAATCATTATCAATGTGTATTATAAACATCAGCCTTCTTATGCTAAGTTACTAATCCAAAACTATGTAATTACAACAAACCTTGCACTGTAAGGCGCTCCATCGACACTGTAAGGCGCTCCATCGATTATGACGTCACAAAAACTTCCGTGACTGGTTGGCGGGATAAACTTGGGTCTTCACTTTTCTTTTCCTTTCAGTGATATTATCCATGATTATGTTTCGAAGCGATGATCTGTTGAATATATAGATACAGTATGCATGGATGAAACTAACTTAACAAAATTATCATAAATCAATGTATAATTCTATAAGTAAACAGAACCAGTCACTTTACCAACAGGTCTCTTACTCGACAAAGATTACATCAAGGTGAATCTCTCCTTATCTCTTATTTACAATTTATTGTTTACACAAAACATCGACCTTTGAAGTATTATATTATTAAACCACCCTGAAAAATTCAACTTTCTGTTTTGTTATCAATATTCACGATATCCTTTTAGAATATCACCTACAGCTCATCATTTTAGATGGCGGGCTTCACAGTTATTGCGTGGCTCACTCTTAATTGTAGATACAACGGTTATTCATTTGTATTTGAAGAAGCTGTTTGAGTTGATTGTTATGATTATATTGATACTAATCGACAGTGACATCAGATAAAAATTGTAGGTCATACGTTTGACTATCACCAAGGTTCATTGGAAAAAGTGAGGTAAACATATTTTTTTCTTTTTTAAACATTTTCCAATTTGGTCTTTAATGTGTCTAATGCAACAATACAAAGCGTGCACGTGACGAAATGTTAACGTTCATGATCAAATGTATTAACTATACTCTCAGTATTCTCTATTTGATGAAAAAAAAAAAAATGGAGCCCACTGTTATCAATACACATACTTGTGTATAGTGTTAGCCTGCGATGGTAACATTGCAAGCCTAAGTTAAACTGCTGCTTTAAGCGGTACAACTGAATCTCGGGCATAGGAAAACAAATGTTACGGTTCATTTATAAGCCGATTAGGTTTAATATCTAATGATTTATGTTTTTCCAATAATTTCAGAGAAATAACATTTACGATGCTTTGTTCTGTCCATACTGATAAAGCAAAATACATCAGTCACGTGATTGCTATCATACAATACAAAAAATCTTAAAAATCAGTTAAATTCTTAAACTTAAAGGCATTGAAGACTCCCCCCAAACCGCGTGCGTCCATCTGAAAAAGTTAACTTTCCGTTGCTTGCAAGTGACGTTTTGTTCGTGTCGCTACAAAATGCAGACAGTACAGTAATGAAACGTGATACCTTGTTATCTTCAGCTGGACCTGAGATGTCCATCGCTGTATTGTTTGTACACTCTGCTGTGGGTGTTGACCATAGCTGTATGTACTGACTGTACACTAGTGTCTAATTACTGATGGTAGCAAGCGTGTGTGTGTATTTTCTGCGATTGATGGTGGTGCCTAACACTTCTGTTACACCTCATTCGAAACTAGGTCAGATTACCGGCATTAGACGTTTCTTTTTGCGCGAGTCTTCACACCCTTAATCTGCTTATTCTATTGTTTTAATATTCGTCCTCATTATCAGGAAGTTTGTAGAGTTTAAGAATACTGTCATGTTTCACCGTGGTTTTACTGACAAGAACCACATTTCCACCGGGTTAGCCTATTTTAACTTATGTATTGTTCTCTTTACTTCCCACATATATGCCTAACTTATACCATGTTCCATGAACTTCCCACTAGATTTATCTTAGTACAACTTATTCAATGGTCCATATATTTCCCACATAATTTATACCATGTTCCATACGGATATAAAGTAAGACAAGTGCATCTCTCTCATGCATATAATTGCAAGCTGAAAATAAGCCTATACCTTGAAGAATCTATGAAATGATTTCCATCCCGATTCATTCATTTCAGTTGGACCTAAGCCTAAAGGCGCAAGGCCTGCTATGAAAGTATTACAATTCTACCTTTCTGTTTCAACAGGACTCAATTTTAGTATATTTATGATCTGATCAGACAGCAATTAAGTGAAAGGATAGCACATGTTCTGATAGGAAGAGATATGTTGTAGCTGCATGAATAAACTATTAAATAACCAGGATTTACATAAAAAGAGTTTGTCTAACATGAGCTTAACATTATTCCCTTCAAATTAATGAAATATTTAAATCGACATTGATATATGATCATATAGACACGGATTATAAGTCTTATAAATTGAAATTGCCTTGAAGACGCCTGGTTTATATAAGAATATGTTGCATAAATTTAACATAGCCTGTGTTATTTATGACGTGTTTAGTTTCTCAGTACCCTGTCTTTTTATGACGTGTCAGTTTAGTATATCAGTACATATAAAGCTCCCCACCATTACTGTACGTTATACTTACCAGTACGATCATCACTTTGTGGGTTTATCATCCAGAGTAGAATTTAAGTCTAGAATCCTTTAATCCTTAAATAACAGATGAAAATCACGAAAGAAGAACATACGGAATCAGAAATGAAGAACATCAAAGTGACAAGATTGCGTCGTGTAGGTCATGCGACGTTCTAACATACGCTTCTGGACGCTAAATAGATATCGGTAGGAATCAGTCTATAGTTGTAACTGGTTTCAAAGTTCATGTTTTATAGTTTACACAATCAAAGACTTTATTTGATAATACAATTCATATCTGATATTTATGCCTTACTGTGTTTATTCTGTCATATCAGCCGTTCTAAAGTACCTGCTGTACGTATATGCATTGCTCTCAGTGATGTCTATTAATACGAAACCATTGTAAGTTTCCGATGTATTTTGTCATATGTGCGTAATATGCCTGTAAAGTACGCAAACTGTGTAGATGAAACTACAAGCGGCGATGGCCAACTATGAATATGTCTTGACAAGAAATCTACTGATTCGTTTACGAAAATGAATACAACGTAAAACCACTGTTTATTAAACAAATATAAAATACTCAAAGAAATTATAAACAATTTGACAAAAGAGATTGTAGATATTGTAACGCTGCCGGGGTCCCAGATTTATTCAGGACAGACGGATGATGCAGAAAGGCAGCACCAGAAGAGACAACAGATACACAGGGTTCTCTGTAGTTGTAGTTTACTGATTTATTTTCGCCGCTTCTCGGAAACGATTAAAAAGAATCTAAGCGCATAGGTCGACATATTCTCCAAAACTAACTAAACCAATTTAGAAGTATTTATTAACAGCGGTGCTCACAGAGCACAAAATTGCGACTATCAGAGGTCTTCAAGTAATTCTGTCTGAATGAATATTGTGATGAAATATCCTCTCCTTTTATAGCCTCAGTGACCACCACTGAGGGTAAAGTTACTCGATAAAAGTTGTTATCATGCACCGTGCTAACATAAAATTTCGCAATGCTAACAAGATATTTCGCAATGCTAACAGCTAGCTCATGGTAACGGTTGTTAGCATTGCGCAATGCTAACATGATATTACGCAATGCTAACATGTTAGTATTACATCATGCTGAAGGTCAGATGCTAACAACTCAGAAATCTGACTCTTGGTAGAAAATATGAGAAGATCTCCCGATGGCTAAATGCACACCTGCTTTCCAATAGCGAGCTAGACTGGGAAATACAGCGGTGCTTTAATACATGATATAGCCTATGGCATAAGAACAGGGGAATGGGGGAAAATACCAAAATGAAGGGGTAACACCCTTTACAATATAATTGGATGGAGCGGGATTCTAACTAGTAACCATATGATTGTAAGGGTCCGTGTTTCGAGTCCCATTCTAGAACCAAACAATATTTTTATCAGTCTAAATTGATCGTCCCGGTCAGTTCTCCGTTGTTGATAAACTTCAGTAAGATTTCAATGAGCGGAAGAACTCAGTAATAGTTTAAGTCATCAACAATGCCTCTCATATATAAACAGGATTAGATGTTTTCAAACTACTTCCTAAATCATTTTAGAAAACTTAGAATATCACCTTTTTTTTCATTAAAACTGAGAATTTGATATGCTTTAGTTAGACGATAATATGGTACAGTAGCGCAGTGGTGTGCACATGCATAATATTATATAATATAGAGTATACGGGACTTTACTTTATAGAGTCGTTGACTGTACTTTATAGTGTAGGGGGACTGTACTGTATGGAGTAGGGGACTGTACTTTATAGAGTCGTTGACTGTACTTTATAGTGTAGGGGGACTGTGCTGGATATAGTATGGGAATGTACTTTATAGAGTAGGGAGACTTTACTTTATGAAGTAGGGGGACTGTACTTTATAGAGTAGAGAGACTTTACTTTATAGAGTAGGGGACTCAACTTTATAGAATAGGGGACTGTACTTTATAGAGTTGGGGACTGTACTTGATATATTAGGGGACTTTACTTTATAGAGAAGGGGGACTTTATCTTATAGAGTAGGGTTAATGTACTTGATCTAGTAGGGGGACTGTAGGGGGACTGTACTTTATGAGTAAGGGGACTGTACTGAATAGAGTAAGGGGACTGTACTTGATATAGTAGGGGCACTTTACTTTGAAGAATATGGGGACTGCATGTACCTTATAGAGTCGTGGGCATGTACTTTATAGAGTAGGGGGACTTTACTTCATAGAGTAGGGGGACTTTACTTTATAGAGTAGGGGGCTGTACTTTATAAAGTAGAAGGACTGTACTATATATAATATGGGGACTATACTTCATAGAGTAGGGGGACTGTACTGGGTTCTTGAAGCTTGAAGCTGTTATGTGGCGGGAGTATGGAATTCCTCCACCAGAAAAAAAAAATATATAATTTTAGACATAACATTAGGCATACTGAGGAATAGTGAGACTATAAAGTAGGTTCATATAAGTTACCCTCAACGTCATGTTTTACTAATAAATATTTATGTAAAGTGTGGAGTGTTGATACATCCGTACGAAGGGTACACATCTCACCCGGATGATTGTAACAATCAACCGACCGAAGTATTTCCCCCACTGACGATCCGAGATGGGGATATGGCCCACATACCCCCCCCCCAAAAAAAAACCCCCTCTTGCGCCTCGACTGACGTTCCGAGATGGGGCCATGGCACATATCCTCGCCCACTCCCTTGCGCACTCTTTTCACGCCGTACTATAAATACAAGAAGCCTATCCAGTAACTTATAATTAACCTAACCTAATCCTTACTTGTTTTAAGTGGTTTATATTTATGTGGATATGAACCTCTTCTATTCTAATACTCTTTCTATTGAATTAAGGTGATTGTTTGCTATTTATTATATACATGTACATATTATCAGATACGTAATCTACTCTGCTTGTCTCTGATTGGTTATCCTTACCTGTTGATTATTTGGATTACTTAGCATATCTCTGTTGCACATTGACATCACTGAAGAGTATGTACACTGTATAGTGACAGCAACAAGTATTATTGTGAACTTTGTTCTGCCATTTACTTCGCCGGCAGCCATTATGTACAACCATATAGTAATATTGAACTAATTCAGAGCACTTACATGAAACTTACAGTGATATGTTTGGTGGGAGGGGGGGAGGGGGGATTAGATATTAACTATAATTTTTATCATAATTAAAGTACAACCCGAAAAAAGGCCCCTGTTTGTAATACGAAATGCTCGTTTCTAATAAACATGATCCCCTATACATTTAATAAGTTTTTAAATACGCCCTTTGTAAATTATGATGTACCAGATTGTTGAATACATTAATAAAATATCAATTGGAATGTTCTCTTTTGTTAAACAGAACATTCATCACTGGATTTTGTGGTAAGGAATACACTGATAATATTTCCCCCGGAAAATGTATATGTCACTTGGTGGTCGTTCCCCACAAGCACCACTGCCCCTCGAAGTGTTTTCCTCTCCAATCCCCCCCCCCCCCCCCCCCCAAACACCCCCCCACAGGATATAAAACTCAGAAATCTGACTCTTGTTAGAAAATAAGAGATCTCCCGATGGCTCAATGCACACATGCTTTCCAACAGCGAGCTGGACTGGGAAATACAGCAGTGCTATAATACCTGATATAGCCTATGGCATAATAACAGGAGAATGGGGAAAATACCAAAATGAAGGGGTAACCCCTTTTACAATATAATGGGCTAGATCGGGATTCTAACTAGTAACCATATGATTGTAAGGGTCCGTGTTTCGAGTCCCATTCTAGAACCAAACAATATATTGTCTCTGTGTAAATTGATCGTCCCGGTCAGTTCTCCGTTGTTGATAAACTTCAGTAAGATATCAATGAACGGAATAACTCAGTTATAGTTAGGGCCTCTTGTAGGCTATATAGACAGGATGATATGTTTTCAAATTACTTTCTAAATCATTTAAGAAAACTGAGATTATCACCTTTTTTTCATTCAAATAATTGTGTATGCTTTAGTGAGACGATAATATGGTACAGAAGCGCATTGGCGTACAAATGATATCGTTTAGAGTAGGTATATGAGGACTGTACTTTATATAGTAGGGGGACTGTACTTTATAAAGTATAGGAGGACAATACTTTATATGTTGGGGACTGTACTTTATAGAGTAGGGGGGGGACTGTACTTTATATACAGTGGCGGAGCCCCCCCCCCCCTGACGGACTCAAGTGGACTGCTGGCGCCCTTTTCAGCTTTTTACCACTTTTAACTTATTCGCGATCATTTACTTTTTTTATTGCGCTCTCATCTACCTATTGACATTTGTCACATTTTTGACACCTACTTATTCTTCGTTTGTGGTACGAAATTCACAAGGATGATTTTCTCTCCAAGATATTGGCGGTGTTTTCTCTTGGCGGTGTTTTCTCTTAAATGAATGTCACATACCCAACTGACCCGATGCCTGTCACCCTCTTCTTCATTATTATAATCTTAGACATAATCTTAGCGATACTTTGACATATGTCCCACTGCATTCGATGTCTGCCATTCCCAACCCCTTCCCCGATCCCCCTTCTGAATTGAACCATTTTCCGACGCCTCTGCATAAGGACACAATGAACAGGAATAGGTCACGTGGTACCTCAATAAACATTCGACAATAGGCAGATTATGATCGTTCGTATTTATTAGAAAAGATAAAAACAGAAGTAAATTCCGTTATCCTATTATTCTCATTGGCTCATTCAGATTCTCTCATAATTATCGATTCTTTATGATATTCATTTCTCATGAAAAAAAAAATATATATATAGGCTATCAGCTTGACTAGTCGAAGTTCATTTCAATAGTTAGGTAAAAGTTGAATTTTCCAATATTTTCTAATTTGGTCTTCCATGTATACTTACAATATATTAACACTACTGCTATGTAAAGCTTGTATAGGTAACAAACCAATATATTTAACTGCTCACTGTGGCTAAGGTCCTGTATATATATAACGATATAACATATATACAAGTACATAATAGTACGTTAGGATATGTATAAACAGGTATATCATATCTCAATGACCCAAATAAAGATGTTGTGTATTGTATTAACGACGACAATCTATTGTGTCTTAGGACGCACGGCACGTTTACTAAAAGTGTTAATTATTGAAGCAAAGTAAACTTGTCCGGAGAAATCTCGTGCTATGTTTAGTATGACTAATGATGGGAAACTTGATTAGTGGCAGATTGCGCAGTACTATAACCACAAGTTGCCTATCCAGTAATATATAAATATCATGGCTATTTATTTTTCTTTGTCTCATTTTTTTGCTAACCTCGTTTCTTCCCCACCCATCTGGCTACTCCACTGCTTGTAGTGAGTTTAAACCACGAACACATATGTCAGAGGAAGGAATTAAATTACTCCGGAATGTATTCTTAGGTAAGCCCTGCTGGAAATCCTGAGATTTGAACTGAGACGTTTTCACTTTTTAGATATTAAATGTTCACCCGATATTCATGTTTTATCGAAAACATTATGTTCAGCCTAAGTGGGGGTGCAGGGGCTTATCATTTTGAATAATGTTTGTTGTTGTATAATGCTCTGATTTTCCGAGGGGGGGGGGGGATCCGTGTGTACGCCCATGTCTGATTGGGTGTATCAAGTCACAGATAATCCGTTACAGTTGACAGTCACGGGTATCGAGAGGCTTAGAATGGGCTCAGATAGATAATGTGTCAAAGAAGGAGATGTTTAGAATGTAATAGTTGAATGTAATTAAAAACAGTGGACATGGTTAACCATTATTTGAGTTGTATAGCAAATAACACCGTTATGGTAATAACCAATAATTGATATGTGTAAGATACATCTTTGAAATGTTCAATTCTTCATGTCTTGGTTAACTTAAACCTAACCCTAACTTGTTTTAAGTGGTTTATATATATTTGTATATAAACCTCCTCTGTTATAATACTCTTTCCATTGATCAATTAAGGTGATTGTCTGATATTTATTATATAAATGTAAATATTATCAGATACGTAATCTACTCTGCTTGTCTCTGATTGGTTATCCTTTCCTGTTGATTATTTAGAGTACTTAGCATATCTCTGTTGCACATTGACCATACTGAAGATTATGTACACTGTATAGTGGCAGCAACAAGTATCATTGAGAACTTTGTACTGTCATTTACTTCGACGGCAGCCCTTTGGTACAACCATATAGTAATATTGAAATAATTCAGAGCACTTACATGAAGCTTACAGCGATATGTTTGGTGGGAGAGGGAGGGGGGGGGGGCTGGCGTTAGATATTAAATAATATTAAAGAAATTAATTAATAATAATAAATTTCAATTTACAATTTTAATTAAAATTAAGTTACAACTCGCAAAAGTGCCCCTCTTTGTAATACGAAATGCTCTTTTCTATACATTCTCCTTATACATTTTGTTATATTTTAAAAATGTTCTTTTTAAATTATGATGTACCATATTGTTGAATACATTAATACAATATCAATTGGAATGTCTCTTTTGTTAAACAGAACATCCAATACTGGATTTTGTGGTACGGAATTCACAGATAATATTTCCCCCGGAAAGTGTATATGTCACTGTGTGGTCGTTCCCCACAAACACCACAACCCCTTTGAGTTTTCCTGCCCTACCCCCCCCCCCCCCCCCCACCCCCACATACACAGCACCACTCCTCATGATTTAAAACTCTTTGCCGTCCCTGGTAGAACGAGGACAATGGACAAAACTCTATTCCATCTAGACAGAGATCTTTGAGTATTATTGGAAAAGAGAATTGAATCCGGTTTTACCATTCATCGTCGTGTTGTCAGGTCCTTCAATGACACAGAACGATAATCGATATTTATCAGATTATTCAACATTTATCAGATAATTCAACATTTATCAGATTATTCAATATCTATCAGATTAATCAATATTTATCAGATTATTCAATATCTATCAGATTATTCAATATCTATCAGATTATTCAATATCTATCAGATTATTCAATATTTATCAGATTATTCAATATCTATCAGATTATTCAATATCTATCCTATTATTCAATATTTATCAGATTATTCAATATCTATCCTATTATTCAATATCTATCATTATTCAATATCTATCAGATTATTCAATATCTATCAGATTATTCCATATCTATCAGATTATTCAATATTTATCAGATTATTCAATATCTATCAGATTATTCAATATTTTTCAGATTATTCAATATCTATCAGATTATTCAATATCTATCAGATTATTCAATATCTATCAGATTATTCAATATCTATCAGATTATTCAATACTCTCACAACCAAGTTTGGTGTTTGATCTGATAAGTTTCAATTTCACTCTTTTTTTTAATGAGATGGTCAAGCGCCCTCGAAAGTAAAACTTATTCGTCCGCGCGTTGGTGGTCACTTACACCGAAGATGTCCGCTCTTAATTAGGTTAACAGCAGCACACGATTAGGTTGCTTATGGTATCGTGATGGTTATTGCTAGAATAAATATAGCATTTTAAAGGATCTAATTGTGAAACATTGTCAGATTAAATAGATATGTTGATTATTATTGTCTCGCAAGGAATGGTGAACTGAAGTTCTACACGCCACGAAGGGAACTCACAGAATAAAGTCGTTCGATATTTGATCGAGTCATTTTGATTTCAATGGGGCTCTCCAGCGTCCTATCCGAGGGTGTTGTCATATAGGTCCTAGCTGTGTTTAGACACTAGGTCCTAACGTGCGTTATCTGTACATTTTACAAACTTATGCTTTAAAATAACACGATGTCGTAAATGCACAACACTCACAAGCAAGCGAACACGCAGGGTGCATTTGTATGCCGACGCAGAGGCGTAGAAAATAAAATTGAATGATTTTGAACATTTTTTTCGTCCTGTAAAAACCTTGCAAATATAACATCAATACAACAAATTGGCAGTGGTTTGCAAAAACTATAACTCTTATGCTGTGTAACCAGCTTTGGGAATGCATTATCTTCTAAATTTGCTTAAACTGGACAACAAAATTCCACAACCTGCAAAGTACCAAAGAAAACCAGTATTTACGCTTATTTGAAAGAATATAATCAAATTTACCAGTTTAGGAAATAGTTGTAATATATCCTTGGGCGGTTTATTTCTGACATTATTTCTCATTCACGAGTATGGCACTTTAGACCCACCATATACGGTCATAGACACATGGTTAGATGATTGAAAGTATTATAATAGGAGTGAACATTACATGGTTTAGTCAGATTAATATGGACACAAAATGTTACTTAAATTGTTATTAAAATCTTCCTCTTTCGAATTATCCAAATCGTGGAGTCTAACTCCGTGAAATTAAATTCCACAACGATTGTCCGACAGGTAGTAAATAAATAAAAGAACATCACTCACCAGCGGTCTATTCTCATACCAAGGCTGTTCAAATTCCAGGCTGATAGGTATACGCGTAGGCCTATAGTAGTATATACTGTTACGTACTGGTAAAGGAAGGAATCTAGCAACCGTGTTTGCTCCTACTGACCATTCCTTTCTACGATCCCGTCTGCTACCATGAAGCTTTATGAAGGGGAACAAGGCAAACTGGGGAAGAGGGAGAGGAGGGGGGGTGGGTACCTAACACTGGGAAACTCCTGCGACTGAATAAACAGGGTGATGTTCTAGTGTAAAAGAATCTTTAACTTTTCTTATGCAAATTAAATACAAGTTATTTGTGGCATGCGTTGCTGGTTATTATGATTACGTAACTATGTGTTTCTTTGTTACGCTAGACATTCTGTTTTGCTTCATATAAAAGCAAGAAGCCATTATGTTCGTAGAGTTATTATTCTTTCTTTATAGATCTTGAATCTCATTGATATTTCGCTGATGATTCGTTACCTGTTTTCAATCTTTCGTGCTTTTCTATGTCAGTGTTCGACCTTTACGGTTTTCGTGAGCCCTTTGATACTATGTATTTAAATACTTTATCTTCAGCTTACTGATTTGGCTTCATAAATTCCAATCTATCTGGAGTAAAAGACCAATAGATTTTCTAAAAATAATTATAATCATCGTCATCGTCGTCGTCGTCATCGTCATCATCATCATCATTATTATTATTATTATTATTATTATTATTATTTTTATTATTATTCCTAACCTCTAATATATTTGACAAAATGTTACAACAAAATAACTGCACTAATTTCTGCTAACTTGATATGCCCAAAATATAGAGCATTCATCTAATATAACATCACTGTTTTTTTTTCGGAATTTTGGACAAGTTTCATTTGAATTTTCTAGCTGATTATAGCGGATTTCGTTGTGATGCAGACACAATATAGTCTCAACATAAATTCTTATTATATATCGCAGTGATGATAATGTTCAGCGTATCGTCACTAAAGTTTGAAGATTAATCGTATGTTTATAACTTAAATAAATACGTCTAGTAAATTACAGAACATATATTTTAAAACCTGTGCATAAAAAAATGATCGGTTAAGTGAATATGTAAACGCTATAGTGCATGTTAGACGAAGTGATTGTAACAAACTACCCTGTCTGTCTAGTTGACTGACGAATATTCAGACAATAAGTGATCTATGGAGCACGCCCTCTATTAATCAATAATTATCGTTGCTGGTCAGAATCAGAGCGTCCTGTTACATCCATGTTTAGGTTAGAGACAACAATTCCAGTATATTTAAATAAATGCAAATAAAACGTTACTTTTCAACTATGATAGTAAACTACAATGTTATATGATTTCAGTATTGGACAGAATAGAAAAAACAACTCAGTAAGATGCTTTAAATACGCAGAGTTAATAACATTAATATATTTATCAAGACAAACGGGTTACCGACGGATACATTTCTTTGTACTAGAATCAGCTTTTCTAGTTGATTTTGATAATTGTTGGTTGATACTTAACTTTCAAGGCAATGTATAAGTCATAAGCTTGAATAGACAAGTTACCATTTAGATAGAAAGTTACAGATGCCGAAAATTAAAACAAAATCATATTATTGTTTAACAAAAGGTGCCCTCCCCCCCAAAAAAAAATTTGTAGTGTAAAAAACAATTATTCAAACATAAACTTTTTTAACAAAGGACGAAACGTATTATGTTCTTCAGTTAAACTTCTTTCCACCGACCATCACAATAACCAGTTGTTTTCTCATTAACGACCACAGGCCCCGGCAAGACTCGCTAGTGCTTAAACTTCACTACTACCCTGCATCAATTTCATTTTTCAACATTTTAATTTAAAACATTATCAAAGCAAAAGGGTTAATTTTAATTTTTTGTCTTTTGTCTTTTATTCTTCTCAATTTAAAACGGACAAAGCCCGAAAATTCTTGAACATTAAAAAGGTCATTCATGTTGCAAAATATAGTACCAGATTGCATCTAAGGACCCGTAATTAATCATCTTTTTTAAAACCCTCCCCTTAGACCCCTCCCCCAGGACGGCATTCACAAATAAACATTGTGCCCCCTAATAAAGTTCTGTGCCCTCCCTGTGCCTCACGCTCCCAGATTGAAATGTCTGGCGACGCCACTGCCTATACGGAGGCAAAAGCATGCCGGGATGAATAGTAGCGCTTTTAATATCGCTATATCTGAGGAATTCGTTATTTAGTCTTTAAATTTTGTAATCATATAGCCTTATGATGTTTTCAATGTTGGCCTCAAATCGTGACTTTTTTCGATTCTTGCCAGAATCACACATAGGTATAAAGGCGACCTTCTGATCATATACCAGGGGTAATATCGTTATTATAGGAGACTAACATTACGATACTCATATGTTTAAAGTGATGTTCTATCTAATTTTTACTGGAGGAGGTAAAGGGAGGGTGAAGCGCTAAATGTGTTGGTTTTTGGAACAAACCATGTTTTCCAATCCCCTACCCGCATGAATCGTGGAAAAAATTAAATCTTGTGTACTTAACTATATGCCTTTGGTTAACTAGGAATTTAACCAAAATTGATTTATAGCAAGATCAATCAAAGTGAATTTTGAAGTAAAGTCTATAATAAATATTGAACGAGTTTTGCTCTAATTACCATGTTTCCCTTTGACCTGAATAAACTTATAGCAAACCAAATGTGACTGGAAAAAAAAAGAAAGGGAAAAGCCAAAATATTAATTTGCTCATCTTTGGTAGGTTTCATATTTTCCAGTGAGCACATTGTGTGTTAATAAATACATTTACATTTGGAAACAGTCCCGACTGAACGTTTTCACAAGACCTGTTCAAGATATCGTAACTATTCATACCTTTAGTTATAAATTTGATTTTAGCCCGAATACAGCAATTTTATAAGGCGTGATTTTTCATATTCTTGACCAATATCTCGACTTTTTGGAATTCTTAGTTATGATGAATTGTAACCATATTGTCGCTGGTATACTACAATCAGAGGGTCGCCACAATCCCTTTACACGAGTTCGGTAAGAATTTAAAAAGTCGTGATTTTTGTTAACGTGACTTCTTCAGTTGCCAGTGGAAAATACAAAATGATTTTCTTACAATATGAGTATAATAGGCAATTAAATGTATAATTCTTCATCATTGTAGAGTGACTACTTTTGGTGATCATTTAACTCAACTACTGTACTGAGTTGACTTGGGCTGATGTTTCATATTTAACAGATATGACTAATGTGTTGATGTGAGTTTACATAAAAATGTGTCTGATTTGATCTGTGTGAAGAAATATTTCCAAACAGATTCATGAAGTTAGTAGCTTGCTTGCTTCTTAACTATCTGGTGGTTGCGTAAGTCTCAAATACCACTAGCAAATTAAAAACAATGTGAAAAACATTTCATAGAGTGAGTAAAAAACAACATCGTCAGCAACATATTAATAACACCACACTGGTAGCTAGCTGCACATTCTGATGGTAGGAAGAAAGGTGGGGAGGGAGGGGTGAGGGTATGAAGGGTTGAGGGGAAGGATGCTTTAAGTTTCCTTTCAAGGAATTCACCACACCGGTAGCTTGCTGCACACTGTGATGGTAGGAAGAAAGGTGCAGAGGGAGGCCGGGGGAGGCGGGGAGTATGAATGGTTGAAGGAAGGGTGCTTCAAGTTTCCTTTCAAGGAATTCACCAAACATGTACTGTGTTATAGAGAGAGAGTTGAATTTACGAACAGAAAAATACAAAGGCAAAAGAGAAACATCAACAATAAGAGTCTCTGCATTTTCCAACCAGAAAGCCAGTGGGCTTATTGTGATTCCTTCCCAATTGAGATTATAATCCCAAGCTTTTGTCATTGTTGATTAAATTGACCAGCAAGGTTCTATCACTGACTGTGGACCTACTTACTAAATATGTTAACTAGCCATGTTTACAAGCTATTTTTAGCAAAAATCAACTCAGTCCATGCCCCCTAATAAATGTGCATAATATCACATTGAACATAAGCGTGTACCCGCTATCTACCAACACCTTCACACAAAGTATAATTCAATTCTGAAAATGTTTACATTTTATTTTGACTTTCGGTTGCGGGGTGATAGTCATTTGGAGATTTTCACGTTTGACCCTGTGACCTCATTAATATTCTTGAGATGAGCACCAAAATCAATAGGGCTCTTCTACTCACTATGACGCATACATTTACCAAGTATGACTTCAATCCAACTTGTCGTTGTTCAGTTACCGTGTTTACAAGCTTTTTTAGTGAAAATAAACTTAAGCCCCGCCCCCTAATAAATATGCATAATATCAACTTTAACATATATTACCATGTACCACCACCTACCTACCAACACATTACTACCAAGTATGAATTAATTTGACTTTCGGTTGCGGGGTTATAATCATTTGGAGATTTTCACGTTTGACCCTGTGACCTCATTGTTATTCATGAGATGAGCACCAAAATCAATAGGATTCTTCTACTCAGTATGACGCATACATTTACCAAGTATGACTTCAGTCCAACTTGTCGTTGTTTAGTTACCGTGTTTACAAGCTATTTTAGTGAAAATAAACTTAAGCCCCGCCCTCTAATAAATATGCATAATATCAACTTGAACATATGTCACCATGTACCCGCTATCTACCAACATATTAATACTATTATTATTATTATTATTCATGAAATGAGCTCCAAAATCAATAGGGTTCTTCTACTAAGTATGGCACATCTAGGTACCAAGTATGACCTCAATCCAACTTGCCATTGCTGAGTTATCGTGTTTACGAGCCAAGGGCGTCACATACGCACACACACACACAGAACATGGCAAAGTAACCTTGTTTTATAAACACAAGACTATAGTTTTAACAGGACAATCAGACGCGCAGACAATCAGACACGCAGACAGGCAGACAATCAGACGGGCAGATAATCAGACGGGCAGACAATCAGACCATCAGACGGGCAGACAATCAGACAATCAGACAGGCAGACAATGAGACCGGCAAACGCAGACAATCAGACAAGCAGACACGCATACACGCATACACGCATACAATCAGCAGGCAAACAATCAGACAATCAGACACACAGACACTCAGACAACTCAGACAGGCAGACAATGAGACCGGCAAACGCAGACAATCAGACAAGCAGACACGCATACACGCATACACGCATACAATCAGCAGGCAAACAATCAGACAATCAGACACACAGACACTCAGACAACCTGACACGAAGGCAAACAGAAGCAATAACAACCAGACAATCAGACAAGCAGACACGCAGACAAGCAGACACGCAGACAAGCAGACAAGCAGACACGCAGAGAATTCGACACGCAGACAATCAGACACGCAGAAAACCAGAAACGCAGACAAACAGACAATTACACAACCAGACACGCAGACAAGCAGACACGCAGACAGACAGACAGTCAGACAGTCAGACAATCAGACACGCAGACAATCAGACGCGCAGACAATCAGACACACAGACATTCAGTCACGCAGACAATTAGAAACGCAGACAATCAGAAACGCAGACAATCAGACACGCAGATAATCAGACACGCAGAAAATCAGTCACGCAGACAATCAGACACGCAGACAACCAAACACGTAGACAATCAGACACGTAGACAACCAAACACGTAGACAACCAGACACGCAAACAACCAGACACGCAAACAACCAGACAACCAGACACGCAGACAATCAGACACGCAGACAATCAGACACGCAGACAATCAGACACGCAGACAATCAGACACGCAGACAACCAGACACGCAGAAAACCAGACACGCAGACAATCATATGTATAGGATTAATCTATGGTTATATGTAGATAAAAATACTTATGAATAGTATTTAGCTATTAATATCTGTGGCTTAGAATACTTACGAATATGATTAATATATGAATATATGTTGCTTATAATACTTACGAATAGAATTAGGAGTAATCTATGAATATATGTGGCTTATAGAATACTTACAAATAGGAGTAATTTATGAATATGTGGCTTAGATTACTAACGAATAGGATTAATCTATGAATATATGTGGCGTATAATACTTATAAATAGAATTAAGAGTAACCTATGAATATCTGTGGCTTAGAATACTTACGATTAGGATTAATCTATGAATATATGTGGCTTACAAAACTAACATAGTTGAACTTACTTATGAATATCTGAATATCTGATGAATACTTTACATTGTCGATCTATCTATGAATATATGGGGCTAAGAAAATATTGGAATCGTATGATCTATGAATATGTGTGGTTTACAAAACTTACATATTTAATTTTGATATATGTGACTTACATCACATATACATTTATTTTTAGGGATTTTAATGGATTTATTAATGAATATGTATTGTCTACATAGCATATTAATATATTGAATATATGTTGCTGACAACTATTACCTAACTTTTGAACACATATTGCTTAATTAACTTACATGTTTACCAGATCTACATTTTAGATGTATCTATGAATATGTGACCTACACCACTAGCATAACAGCTGTATCTATGCATATATGTGGCCTACAATACTAACATATAATAGATGTTTCTATGAATATGTGGCATACAACACTAACATAATAGATGTATATATGAATATATGCGGCCTACAATACTAACATATAATATATATCTATGAATATGTGTGGCCTGGCTACAACACTAACATAACAGATGTATCTATGAATATATGTGGCCTACAATATTAACATATAATATATATCTATGAATATATTTGTCCTACAATACGTTAATATAATACATGTAGACCCCTATCTATGAATATATTTAACATAACAGCTGTATCTATGAATGTATGTGGCCTACAACATCAGCATAACAGCTGTATCTATGAAAATCTGTGGCCACCAACACTAACAAAACATATGTATCTATGAATATCTGTGGCCTCCAACACTAACAAAAAAATATGTATCTATGAATATATGTGGCCTACAACACTAACATAAATGATGTATCTATGAATATCTGTGGCCACCAACACTAACAAAACATATGTATCTATGAATATATGTGGCCTACAACACTAACAAAACAGCTGTATTTATGAATATATGTGGCCTCCAACACTAACATAAAAGATGTATCTATGAATATCTGTGGCCTCCAACACTTACATAACATATGTATCTATGAATATCTGTGGCCTCCAACACTAACAAAACATATGTATCTATGAATATATGTGGCCTGCAACACTAACATTATAGATGTATCTATGAATATCTGTGGCCTCCAACACTAACATTATAGATGTATCTATGAATATCTATGGCCTCCAACACTAACAAAACATATGTATCTATGAATATATGTGGCCTACAACACTAACAAAACAGCTGTATCTATGAATATATGTGGCCTACAACACTGACAAAACAGTTGTATCAATCAATATATACACTACAACAATAGAGCATTAATAAGCCTACATTTTTATTTACATAAATACAAACAACTTGTGACAAGCGTAAAACAATGTTGTGATAATTGGATAGCATACTGTATACTGACATCACCGAAAAGTGCACATAGCAAATTGACCTTGACACGGTTCTATTTTCAGGATCGGTTGTAGCTGGTGTAACCGGTTCCAGAATGCCTCGGTATGGTCTTTCTTTGGCGATACCGTCTAAACATCATCGAGAATGGAATCGACATCGGCAGGTATGGAACTGCCGTTCGGTATAGTGCATTTGTACATATAAATACACTGGTTGTATTATCCCTTTCGTGGTCTTCCGTTCGCAATTATTTTGCACAAGTGCATAAGTTATATCTAATTCATACTTTTCCGGGAATGGAAGATAAGGTGTGGTGGAATGCTAAGGTAATGTTTGTGGTTGGAAAAGTAAAACCAAACGAGCTGATGTCTAGAACATTTCTTTGAGATATTTTTTCTAACGAGGCACGGTGTGGATAATAAGGTGAAACGCTTGTACTCAAGCGACATACTTTCATGAAAGCAAAATTATATAACGTTTCGCTGAAATCTAGGTATTTTAATGAATGAGATATTTCAAAACAAAATGTTTACTGAACTATAAATGCAATTGTAATGTCATAATAGCGCCTTCAGCTACATCATAATGTTTTCCCAAACAAATCTTAACAAACGTGCGCTTGCTGTAAAAACAAAATTGAAAAGTGGTGTTCAGCAAAATCCTGCATTCGTTCTTTTCGCCATCATCGATGAATAAAAGATACAAGTGAGCTACGAGGCAAAGGAAATAATGGATACTTTCGTGGTCTTAAAATTTGAAGAACGTGGAGGCATGCGCTAAATATTGTTCTCTCTTAATGGAGAATGAAATGTCATATTTCTTTTAACCGCTGGTTTGAGTTGATCCACTTATCTGCGAGATAATTTGTTTAATTTCCCATTGTAATTAGATACTTAAATATTGTTTAAATAAGTCCGAGTTTTAAGTACACTTTTTTTCATCGATAGAATAAATGGCTTATCTTGACTATGCGTAGTTAGTTTGAAATTACAAATAATTATTTATAATTACGTTTGGATTTGTAATTCATAACGCTTTTTTTTCATATCCGTTGAATAAATGGTTTAAATGGGTCTCAAATGGGGTCTCAATGAACATCAATAAAATTGTTTGAGTGCGACTTCTTCCAGTGTTAATAAGACGATCCGGGACATTTAGTATATAGAAAAAGTGTACTCACGGTTTATCTTCTTCATCTGTTCCCTTCCTTCCCCTTGGTCCCCTTACTGTCCCTAGATACTTACCACGGACCGGCGAAGAAAAAGATCAGTCGATCACCACGATTGACAAATAGAATCCGACACAACTTAGATTGGAAATAAAGATATCCCTTGAAAGTATCCAGGGCAAGGGAATTAAAAATGGCGCCGTTTGTTTGATTGGTTCGGTACGGCGTATAGGCAGAGAGCCTCCTGATCCGGGCAAAGGGTTGCCATAAGCAGTTCATTGATCTACACAGGTTTCGTTTTGAGTTCAATCACTCTGAGAACGCAAGAAAATTACGTATTTAGTTCCAAAAATCGTGAATTTAGTTCAGAAAGTCATAAATTTAGTTCCGAAAATCCTGAATTTTGTTCCGATATCCTGTATTTAGTTCCAAAAATAGTGAAATTCTTTCCAAAAATTCTGTATTTAGTTCCGAAATTCCTGAATTTAGTTCCGAAATTCCTGAATTTAGTTCCGAAATCCTGTATTTAGTTCCGAAATTCCTGAATTTAGTTCCGAAGTTCTTGAATTTAGTTCCAAAAATGTTGAATATCGTTCCAAAATCTTTGTATTTAGTTCCAAAAAAATCCTGTATTTAGTTCCGAAAATCCTGTTTTTAATTCCTTTACGGATCCAATTAGCCTCCGAGAACGCAAGCAAGTCCTGTATTTACGGTAATGTGGGTATCGAATATTGAGACCATGATATATTGCCGAAATCTCCGGTATGTCGCATTTTTTAGAATAATACGCTCCATATTGTTACAAGAGTTGGAATTGTTCGCATTCTCCAGCAGCTTGCTCATGGGGAATAAACGCGAGTTATTCCGGTTGTATTATCTGCCAATGATAAGATATATAATATTGTTCTTCTGAAAACCGCGATAAGGAACATTTGTCCATAAATATTGATGGTACTGTGGAGAAGATAATCCATTCCGAAGTGTGCAAATGAAGTTACTATTTAAGAAAGGTCACCCAAAATAGAGCCTATGTAACAAACAACTTGTTCCACTCTCAACCCCAGTCCCATTGAAGGTTAAGTTAACGTATGCTTATAAAGGCTCTATACTGAAAGCCCACGTACAGTGTACACAGACAGGCTTGTACGTGTAAGGTCTTTACAGTACATCGATATATATGATAAACCAGTCTTTATCCTTTCCGTATGGGAGTATAGATGTTAATTTAAATAAGAAAAGGTCAGTTTAATTACTACATACTTTGATGAATAGCTGATGACCGCACAAGCTGGTAACGACATTCGTGATTATCTGGATCAAGGTATACTTACCCTGCCTGATCTAGCCTTGATGCGATTAATCCGACCACTGAAAAACAGAAACACAAAGAGTAAACCCTCTTACAACAGTTTGTATGAAAGCATCATACAAACTGAACGAATACCCAAGTTTCGCCGCCAAGGAAAAGAGGACAAAAAAAAATGATTTAGCTTTATATTGGCTATGTTGTATTTACACTAATTAATTGTGAGCGCTTAACAAAATAACTTTCCCGTACCATTATGAATATCCCGGCACACTTTATTCTTCTCGTATCATAACGATCGATTTATATCTTCTGAATTTCTTGCACAGATTTGAAATAGATTAGTCTTAACTTACATACCTTTGATCAGAATTATTTAGTTGGATTTGCCTCTGACGGCCAGTTATGGAAAGATATGACTGTAAGACCGACAATTCATTTGTGGTGACGTCACACATTTTTCATGTGAGATATTTTGACTTCGAATTTATTGGGAACCAATCAAATATATTTATTAAATCTATTTAGATCGGTCAATAATTAATGAAAGTTAAATTGAAACTTACGAATGCGTTTAAAATTGAATAGATTAATTCCCGTAGATATCTTTTTTTGTTTTCTCCTTTCAGGGAAAAGGATTTCAGAAGACATTTTGGTGGCTACAATAGTTCATGTTTGGGTAGCAGACAACAAACTGCAACTGAATTATAATGATGAATAAGCCTACACGGAACACAACAAATTATTTTAGTTTACCTCTGATCTCTCTCCTCTGGAGACGTAAAAATTTCGGATTTCGTCACAATGACGTCATTAGCACAAGCGGGTGCACCGTATAGACTTTCTTACACTAGGTGACGCTTTAGTCGTTAACGTTTTATGTGAATCGTGTATAGTCCCATAATTCATACCATGCACTATATTGGCTTATGTTTTTATATGTGGATTTTTCCATTTAAATGGAGAACTGTTGAGATTTATCATTTAAACAAATCTGGAATAGCCTTCCTCATATCAAATTGTTTTACTAGACTGTGTTAACTAGTTTGTATCATGAAAGAAATAACATATCAATTTGACTGTTTCCTGGTCCCAAAGGTATGTGATTATCCGGCAGTTTTAATCATTTATTGATAATCTCAACAGTCCTGATAACTGCCAGGATTCATAATAATATTTGTGAAAATCGTGGTCATTCCTCTATACGTGTGTGTGTTTGCCGTGAAGGTATTACAGGCTGATTAGCAGTGCCGGATTACCTGATAAGAAGATGAGGCGAGGACCAAAGCGACCGGGGTTTCCAAGGCCAATTGTCTCAAGGTCAAGAGGGCCCATAGGTCCTCTAGAGTTCTTCGTGAATAATACTCCACAAGATATAGCAAGTTTCTATTTTGGGGTTGTGCCTGCCAAAGGCGGTGGATGGGGCAAGCATGTGTGGTCTATTGGATATAGAAAGGTGAAACGTTTGTTCTCATGAGGTTAAAGCTGTACATTTATCATAGAAAGACAAATATAGCTTGAAACGTATTGTTGTAATGTCATGGAGAAAACTTCAACTCTAACCTCTGTATTGCCTCCTTTCTTTTCATACGTACGTATGTGAGTTGAATGCTTCATTCCTCTGTAAGCCCCCGAATACCCCTGATGTTTGTATCTGTTTGTTGTGCTGGTAGTTTTGCCCGGCAACGATTTTAAGTTGAGCTTTGTAATTATTATAAAGGCTGTAATTAATGTCGATTTTACTCTGTATTTTGTGGTTTAACTTTAACACATGTTATTTGTTATGTTTATTCCATTTTTGCATGATATATGTAAGGGGATACCATATTCTGTAATATGTTATGATTGATTTGTGTAAATTCTTGTGTTTAGTTATTTTTACTATATAGCTTTCACCGTGGTTCACTCACTCCACGTGTGCGAAATAAAAGGGTTAATCTTTGTTTAATATTTTTTGAAAACGCCGCCTACATGTTTAGCTTCACTGAGCGTCGTTTCGGTGATATTTACCATTGAGCTCCAATCTGGTGACCCTACATGCTGTACCTCAAATAGTTTGGTCAACCAAACAGAGGTTGCTTTATTTAGACCATGGGTTCCCTAACTGGGGTGCATGAACACCCGGGTGGTGCGTGAGTTCATCCCAGGGGGTTCGTGAGACGTTTCTAAAAGTCAAAACTAGAGTACTTGTTGTTGAGCTAACACCTGCATATAATTTAGTAATGTACAAAAGTCGTACCTATCGACAAAATCTTTTCGCGTTCCATACGCATATGTTGCTTAGTTAGTACTGTACCATGCATGTGATACTTGATCTTTTACGAAGCACTGTTATGCGTATTATAGTTTAATAATGACTCAGATCTTGTCTCGAAAAGTTGGGGGTCGTGGACAACTCTGACATCCACAGGGGGTTCGTGGGGGGGGGGGGATAAAGTTAGGGAAACCCTGTCATAGACACTTGTTTTTATTTTTATTATAAGTATCCCACATTGCAGGTTACACCTTGGTTACCAAGCACTCTTTGTACAGGGCATGTGATCAATGCTGTTCCATTAACCTAAACGGACAGAAGGGAATTTAGTCTTGATGAACTTCTTCGACACAACGCGACATCAAATTTGTCTTTTAATGTCTGTGCATAGCATATATATTTACAATTAATTCGTAAAAAACATCCAATAGCATTAGGCAACGACATCGCAGCAGTTCTTGTGTACTACCTCCACAAACCAGTGCCTTTCATCAACAGTTAGATATAGGGAGGTATACACATATAGACTGACAGAGTGCGTGGTCGAACCACGGTATAACACATCCATGATCGAAGCACTGTGGTAATTAGGAGAACAATTCTTTACTGAGAGTTAAATCGGTGACTACTTACATTAATTAACAATATATTGTAAGATTCCATTTCCCTGCTCTTCCGTATTGTTTCAGTTTGTTAGAAGAATAACGAATTGTGTGATAAGAATGCAGAGAGGGGGGATAGATAGTTATGTTATCGTTAGGCTAGAATAGGCCCAGTTAAGGAAGATGGTCCTATCCGTCTGGAAACCTGCGCGCCGTCAGTTGCGAGGCGTAAAATGTGCTACAGGTTTAAGGTGTCGAAAGCGCTAATATCCTCAAGTTGAGAAAGGCCGTAGTTTTGTCCGGTGTGCCAAAAGAGCCTCTTGTTTTAAGGCCCCAATGCCGACGATTGGATTACCGGTAGCAATTTATGCCCAATCTCACCCTTATTAAGTGCCATACGCCGTAAACCACTGTATTTATATCTACGTTTACAGTGTGCATTTCGTTTTTATCGAGGTTGATGTGAAGTGGGACCGAGTGGAGGTATAATGTAGAGATAATCTTTATATACGGGTATATTTAAATGCAAACGCTTCTGCATGTGCTCTGGTTATATGCACTATTGTGGATCAACGTGGATGAAAAGAGTCATGCACAGTATGAGTTTGTAAATTAAAATAATGTTATATTCATTATACATTAATTGATAGCCAACATAACAAGCAGATCATTTTCCGCAATTATAATTCATTTCATTCTAACAGAAAATAATAATAAAAGTTCATATTGAGTATCGCAAACGACCCTTTACATCGAAAACCCTCTTTCATATTGAAACGGGGGTAGCATTTTGTTAACCATCAGCTCCTTGAAGGACCAACACAGGAAACTTCAAACACAAAATGTCGATTATTTCTCAAACGTACTAATTCCTATTACCCATGCTGCATATTTATTTTTCATTTCCAACACCGTTTTCCTTTTTGTTATGAATTCATATTTTTAATTGCATTGAAATGCATACATATTTTTTTGGTCAGGTTTATAATTAAGCTTATCATAACAACTGTGTATTCTGTATGAACAGGTATACATTTACAAATCATTTGTAAATGACAAAGCACTAAATAAAAATAGCAGCATCAACATTGTTTTATAAGTAAACATTTTCCATCCGAATGAGTTTGAATATTTTATGATTAAAAGTACGAATAAACTATTTTCCTTTCGAAAAAAAATCAGATGATGTATTTTTCCACTTTAGAGGGAGATTATAACTTTTGGTGAAATTTGTTGATGTATTCACAGGCAAATAGAAGACAATTGAAAGGCATTTACAGTCAGAATGTGCTGCCATTAAATGACTCAAAAATGTAATAAAAATAGTTTTATTATATGATCCCTCCCCCTCCCCTCGATCATAAGGTGATTTCTTTGACTTGCCCCCTTCAACGAAACCTAAAACATCTTAGTTGTTACAGTGTTGTTACAATGAAAGTGGTCGTACTACTTAGTCTAACACACATCGCATTATGTCAGTTACTCAGATGCAACACAAAATTCAATATTGGACAACAAACTTTTGATGGCCTCAAATAATATGCTACGATGCATTACACATGTTGTCAAGGACAAATAGTGTTGAATGCCATCCAAATGTGATCTTTTGCTCATAACACCTTTACAGAACATGTTTTGGTTCAGTTATTAGGATTTATTAATAAAAACTGTGAATAAACTGTAACATAAAGGTTTGCACTTAGGAGCACGACGTCGCCATCACTATAACCTTAAAGGAGCCTTCCAGAGGTATTAGCATACGTTAAAGGTGAATATCTCAAACTAGAAAAGCTATAGAAACAATGTTTGTGCATTTTATCGTTTACTTTAATCAAAAAACAAATTATAGTAGGAACAATGAGGTTAGGCGAAAGTTGTTATTACTTCAAACTTAAAGTAAACAAACTTAATATTTAATAAAAATAAACCAAATTTGAGAAAAGTTTCTTGACTTGATTAAACGGTTAAAATCTCGCTAATTATAGCAGCTAAATAATTGTGTGTGTGTGTTTGTGCGCGTGTGTGTTCAAAGCATGTATTATACGTTGGTTTGTAATTAAAAGCTTATGCGTCATTAGGACTAACCTATACGCAATAATATTACAATCACCCATTATAGTTATTCATGAAGACGAATATAGTAACAATCAAATTATAACACAAGTTTTGAACACCCACAAAAGAAAACAAAACACACAAGAACAAAAAAAATAAAATAATCGAAAGCAAGAAAAATAGCAATATCACTAAACAAAACCAAACACACCAATACACACACACACACAATACCCATGTAAATTTGCTGCATGCTCGGTGCCCTTTAGTTAAGGAATGTGCAGCGATTTTGCTATTGAAATTGGATAAAATATTTTCCGTAGAGACTTGGGCTGTACTAGGCCCGTCTTAAAACAATAGACACTCTGGATAGTTAGTTACCCAAGGCCTAAGATTAAGAGACCCCATGGATAATTAATGGGTATCACAACTTACTGATTTAACGTATACCATAATTAGTATCGAAGGAATAAAGTGCAAAAAGGACACTGTTGTCTGTGAAAAAAAGATTCAACATGTATAGCAGACTTGTACCAGCGCTATTCTGCAAAATTGTGTCGGTTTGTTTTTACCGGTGGTTAAAGAAAACTCGCACCACCTCAAAGTTGATTAATTTTGATTTTATTACATAGCGAGCGGCCTGGGTAGGGGGTGCATAAGGACCGGCACAGTATATAATCTTGTCCATGGGGCCTACAATGCTGTTAAAACGGGTGGGCTTGACTGAAGTTGCCTATTTTCTTAAGTCTTTGTAATAATCTGGTTTCACATAGTTTGAATAGTGTGGTAGGTCAACGAGAAACCGGTTGCCATGTATCCCGACATGCTTTGCGTCGTGTTCGTGCATCAAGACGAAGAGGCTGTTGACAGAGAAAATAAGAGAGCGCGTTATCAAATGGAAACTCTTTTATTGTAACTATACAACTGGCGAAAATATTATCCGAGAACGAGTTTCATGGGTGTTCCAGTAGGCCTACCTTAAAAGGGGGCAATAATTTAGGCACACGTGTACGCGCTTATTTACTCCCTCCCTTGAGAAGGAGTGGGGGAGGGTGGTGAATGGATAGGGAGAGACGGGCGTCTAAAGTACTCCCTCCCTTGAAGAGGAGTGGGGTCGGGATAGTGAATGGATAGGGAGAGACGCGGGAGAAAGAAATTCGAGATTTTTAGATTTTGAGGGTTTTGTTTATGATTATTAAGTTCAGGTATTTTGTATTGTTCAATGACAATAAACAAGTTTCATGCTCATACATTTTGCTGTCCAGTCCTTACCAATTTCTAAGTATGTCCAACTCATTCACACCGAATTCAAACATTTTGTTACCGACAGCTAGGGTGTCATTTGGATCAAGAAAGTTGTTAGTGCCATTCAATTCGAAGAACCCCCACGATTTGCTTGGATCTCCCGCCCGACACATCAACTTCCCACTTCTCATCTCCACGGTAACACTCTGAGGAGGAAACAAACAATATGCCATACAGATCAATCTGTCACTGCAAATAGTTCAACTTTCGTCACGTTTATAATCAACTGTTAATTTGATTTGGTTTGATTCAAAAACAAAAATATACAAATAATACAATAACAAATAATGTGATAGTAACATCATAAAGAAATCGAAATAAAGCATACAGTATCTGAATGGTAGAGGAAACCAAAAATAAGCATAGCTTTTCTGGTTTGGCTCCCGTCAACAATAAATATTAATGACATGTTTAATCATGTATAAGCAAAAACTAAACAAAGGAGATAATTAATTAAACAAAAAACAAAGACAAAACAAAAAGTTCGAAATAACAGACGTTTATGATAGTGAAATAATTAATTGGGTTGAGAGTTTAAAAGATGATATTTGAGTGCACACTTAAATGAGTACAAAGAACCTTTTGACCGAATAGAATGTGGGAGACTGTTCCACAAGACTGCACCTGAATAATGTACTTGGGATTGCTTTAACATAGTACGAGATGACGTGATATGAAGTAAGTTACTACTAATACGAGTATTATGATTATGCAGACTAGAAGGTTGGAGACTGTTCCAGAAGACTGTACCTAAATAATGTACTTGGGATTGCCTTAACTTAGTACGAGATGACGTGATATGAAGTAAGTTACTACTAAAACGAGTATTATGATTATGCAGACTAGAATTTATACTAAAGAATGAATTATAAATAGTCGGAAGAAGCCCATTGCAATGTTTATAAACAAACACGCCAAATTGAAGTTTAAAGAGATGAGATATAGGGAGCACATTTAATTCGCTAAATAGGGGAGAAGAATGTTCAATGAAATGAACATTACAAATATTTCTTACATCAAGCTTTTGAATAAGATGCATACTACGTAATGGCACAATCGGCTGAACGAGTTTTATCATTAGGGACGTTGTACCAGAACATCGGTGCCATTGTCTCGAACTACAGTTACAAAAGTGTTCCCGAATAGTAAAGCTACTCATCACCAGTATTACGACTGAAAATCAAACTATAGATTGCGACCACTCAGAAACTGGTGTGTCGGCCAACTGAGGGCGCCTTAACATTATCAACAAACTTTCGCTGCTGACACGATTAAGATTATCAGCAGCGATAGTAACGCTCAGTGCGACGACAGGAATTGGAATTATAATGAGTTGCAAATTCCAGATCAGTGTAAAAAAAACGAACTTCCAGCCTCCACCGGGATTCGAACCCGGGAAGGTCGTAATTTCACTGTAGGCGTTTGACACCTGTATCGAACAATACTAGTTCTGTTTTTGGTGACATATTTTGCCTTATTCTAGAGATCAAACATGATGCCCTGATTCCTAAAGCCGGATCTCGAAAGAGT
>KN882237.1:204125-214666 GCA_000934455.1 Apostichopus parvimensis
CGGGGGTGCGTCGATAAACTTGCAGGTAGTTTAGCTAAACATCTTTTTTTTTATGATTTTGATCAAAGGGTACTAAGCAAACTGACTAATATAGGGCTGTCTCAACAATGATATATTTGAACCAAAATTGATTTGGGTTAACTATATAGAAAAGATATATTCAAGACAGACTAATACATTTTCCTTCTGTTTTTATCAATTTTATTCAACCTGATGTTTATCGGTGAACCATATGAGTAGAGTGTGTATTGCTAATGGTTGATTGAAGGTTAAAAAACAATTGATACGGTTGTAGACTATTATACAAAATGTTATTTTTGCCATTTTGACTTTTGAAGATAAACTGATCAGTTTACGAAGTTGGGTATTACAATCTAATGCAAATTTATCAAGGACAAATAGTGTTGAATGTCATTCAAGATGATCAGTTGTCCATGTGACCTCGAAAGACCCCCCCCCCCTCCGTTTTGGTTGTGTTTATTTATGACAAAACATCAGGACAATATCGATTATCAAGTTTAAAATCTCCAAAGTGAAAACATATTAAGACATTAATGTCTCTTTATTAAACCTTGTGGGATACAAGTTTGGCTGTAACCTCATAACAGAGAATGCCAAAGTACAAGAAACATAGTTAGTATCAAAATAACAGGAAGACAAGAATTGGAGCAGTTTTTTTTCTTTTTCAACTAATCATTTTAACCATGCTTATATGGTAAAGTGTAATTGTAGAATATCATATGTGCCTTTAACGAAATAAGTTAGTAATTAACAAAGGATAGAATTTTATTACGCTTTAACGTTCAATTTTGAAAAAAATAGAAAGATTAGTTTTGATGGCATAATTTATTACTCTTGAGCGTATGGTGCACTTTTCCTAATATAGAATTATGTATTCCTAAAAGTTATCATAAACGTCATCGTATATATGCACAGTTGAGGGTAGAGTAAAGCGAACCATATGGAGGAGTTTGGTAAATAAAGGAAAGTCGATTCTCTTAATTCTAAAAATGGAATATTATCTACTGCTTAGAGAAGAATTAATAGGGAAAGACAACTGGATCACATACACTTAAAATAAAATTGTATTGTACTAGAAAATTAGAAGAAGACGTTGAATATTTCACAAAATGAGGTGCGTTGTCCATACCAGCGTCGGTTCAGACGTCTTCAACGAGAACTTTCACAAGAAATTCGTGAGAAATATTCAGGAATGGTTTAACGTTGATCATGAGGTAATGCATAATGCATATGAAACATCTAACATATTTTTAAATGGTTCAGTTAACAGTTAAAATAATCTGCACGAACGTTAGGAGAGTAAATATAGGACATGTCAAGAAATGTCTCAGATTATCAGAACCTCCTAATTCTGTCAATCGTAAAATGAAAATGTTCCTTAATTCCTCGACATATTAAAGTCTTTTTCTTTTCTAGAAAGAATTTATTCACACAAGTGTTGTAAACATGTGGTAAGATGAATGTTAACATAGCCACTGTGGCTAGAATTTTTAACGTCGCCGAGGTAATTGTGAAAATCTTTAAACAAAAAAAAAGAGTTTTATTTTTTCTCTTCAAGGTTACTGTGTGGATACGAACTGATCTCCGCTTGTTCCGGGACTGTTCTTCTTCGCCGTATGGTTATTTAGAAGTATTTGGATTCGAAAAGTTAGAAGACGAAGCGTATACAAGGAAGTTACATAAACAAATCAGTCAATTTATATCTAAAGAAACGTCAGTGCCAGAGGAAAGGTGAGATTGATTTATTCTTAAATCGCAGTTATATTTCATTGAGAAAATTTCGCTAAAAAGGCCGTCAAATTATGGTTTGGCCGTTAGACGGTATACAATCAATGTTTTTGATACCACAATTTGAGACTGCAATTATATGGACAACCAGCTATATATAAATTCACTTATCAAAACTTGAAATATAGAGTTTTATCATTTATACCCTGAAACGTGCACGCACGCAACTGCATAGCTTGTACTTTATGATAAATGAAAACCAATACAGCTGTGGTATGTATCTGTTGCATCTGAAATTGATCTGAAAGTTGAAACTGATATATGAAAAGTAATCATAGATTCAACATCATATATCAAACATCATACGGGAATTTATTTTGAGTACTGTATGCACTTTTCTCATGAGTACACTGTATAGTGACAAGAGACAAAAAATCACGTACACTATATATCATTGCATTCTAAGTTAGGTAACTTTTGCGACATTATGACTCTTGACCGTATACTGAACAGACGATGTATTTAGTTGTGTGTATAGACAATAAGCGTGATTTTACGTATCATGTTTCAAGAATTTTAAAGATGGTTTATTATATCATTTTTGCTTGATCTTTTATGGTGCCATATTTTAGGTTATACTTATATGAATGGACGTTTTATATCACCTATATTTTGTCTCATATTATATACGCTGTTCCTGCCTGGTACCATTATGTTGACTTTTAAAGGATTAGAAAAGAATTAGAGCCTCCTTGAGTTAATGTGCCAAACCTTTTAGCCTAGATTTTAACTCCCTTATTAACCAAGTTAACCATGCAGCCATGAGAGAGTTTAAATGGTTTTCTCATAAAAAAAATCATAGAGATGAGAAACGCCTGCTCCATAACGAGCTGAAGTAACTTCTTAAACAGACTGTTTATAATTTGAGAAAAAGGACGATCACGCCAAAACTCCAAACTGTATACGTTTTCAAAATGATTTTGTTTATAGAGCTGCCGTATTTATTCAGGGTGTTGTTCCACAAAAATCACGTTAATGATTTCATTAACTTGTATTTATTATTGTACATAATCCATGCTATTTTAATCTTTATCACTCTTAACTGTTTTTTCATATCCTATTTATAAATATGTTTAGTTTCATGTATCCATACTGAATTTTAAACAACTTAAACTTAAATTCGGCTGTTGGTTAATCCCGATGCTTAGATGATTATTTCCATAAGTGCAATGCATAGCTTCTAATACAATTTTAATAGCTCATTTTAGCACTCAACTTTTCTTCATTGGTAATTTACCTGGGATAGTCTGTGTCCTTCGTTGCATTTTCTTTAGAACTAATCTCCAACTAAATTAGTTAGTTGAGGGGGAAACAATGCTATATACTCTTTCGACCATTTGTTCTCTAATTAATAAATCTTAACCATTAATAACTTTTGTTTTTGAAAAGTATCTTCAAAGAATATCCGCCAGTTCATTCTGCATCTGTAGAATCATGGGAATTTAATCCATGCTCGTTGGTTTCGCAACTTGGGTGGGGATTAATGGGGAGACCTCTCTCTGATCGGTAATGGGATTACACGTTGTTTTCCTCAGCTGGTTGTGCAAGAGGAAGCCCTCTTTCGGACAAATCAATGTGTGTTTGAATTCCTACAAAAGAAAAAAATCACACAAACACACAAAACTTACACGCACGTTTATGTATATTTATTGTTATATTATTTTTAAATTACTGAAAGTGGTTATATGTAATTGCTGAAGATACCTTGCAGAAGTATAGGCTACTTTTGGGCAGGGAAACATATGGACAGGGGGGATGAAAGAATTTTCATACAAAGTTGGGGGGGGGGGGTTGGCTTAGTTGTTCAGTCATCTAGGTGGGGTCTAAAGTTTTTCCCTCCCCCTTTGAAAATTTGGTTAATTTGAGAGTTCCTATATAGATGAAAAATGGTGCAATATTTTGCAACGATTGAACTTTGAAGAATGTTCGACTTTATAGGTAGTACCACATATATGTAGGTACTGTGCAGAATAGATTTCGGAGTTTGTAGACTCAAGACATCAGTGAACTAGTTCGAACCAGTGAGCAATCTAACTTAAATAACATTTGTTGAGTGAACTTTTATGAGAAAAATATATATTGAATAATATTGAGTAGGATAATTATTGTGATGAAGAAATGAAATCTATATGTGATTTGATGACGTGTGTGTGGGTACATGTGTGTGTGTATGTCGAATATTTGTAAAGCCTGCATTGCACTTTCTTCAGCTGTCGGTCTCGGGTGCTCAACAAGTGAGAACCAGACCGTTGTACTTTTGAGATTATTTGATTAAATTATAATGAGCTTATACATTTCATGAAGACTTTTTGGTGATTAGGTCTTAATCAATTGTTTAAATAAAGTAATACATGTAGAAAATACATGAGAATGTATGGAATAGTTATCCTTGGTAAAGCATGATTTACTACTGAGTAAAGTGTTTCTTGTTACTTCCACGATTACCTATAATTTATTATATTTCCTACCTCGTGTAATGCCCCAAGAATAGCTCGCACAAGTTGAAGCATATACTCGTTGATATTGATATAGTATACACATAATACACTAATAGGCATGTGTTCAAAGGTACCTAAGCCTAACCACTCCAACGTAAATCCTACCGTTCCTCACTCCCATACTCTCTCTCGTTTGCAGTTTGGTTTCCCATCGCCGGGAAAAGATTGATGTTGGGCTTAAAAAATGAGTTTATTAAACCAAACATTAGAAACAAACAATCGTAATATGAAGACACAATAATCAACACGGCAAAAGCTAACCTGGTCTTGATATTCTGTCTACAATTAAGAGATACTTTCGGGAGCCAGGTAGAATATTTGAATAATACAGTGGGCCCAATATTCACTTTAAAAAATATGAATATTTCTTCTGCCATATATCCTACATTTCCAGGTCGATACTTTGAGAAATTAATTAATTTCCAAGCATTATATATTGATTAATATCAGTTAAGCAATCCATAAAACCGGCATAAAATAACACGTTATTTGATCTCACAATTTTGCATGATATTCACATACTACAACTGAATTTCAAATCATGCTGGAAGAAATGACCTTTAGCCCCTATACGTAGACCTAAAACTAAAGACTGTTATGTGTGATGTAAAAGCTTGGGGGGGGGGGGAGGGGGAATACTCTCAGTTGTCCGTGTGAATACGGGTAGGAACAAGTTCTTGCAAGTGATGTCTGACCTTCATAAATGTGTCTCAAATTTTTGTTTTGAACTCTTTACAGATTTTTCGTGATTTTTCGGAAAGTTTGGGGTACCAACTACTCCTTACCGAATGGCAGTCTACTCAGCGAGTAACACTTTTTCGTTATCTATTTATTCAAATCAATTTAAAATAATTGAATAATTCCTGATGGCTTAGCTTTTTCTCTCCAAATTTCAAGGAAAGACAGTTCCTGCTGTGGTTTCGTATACGCCATATTATTAATTCAATAACAATTCGTTAGCATAGAGTTAATCGGACTAGTTTGTGGTTCAGATAATGTAATAAACGTAAGCAATTCGCTTTTGTACTCGGGATTAATTATATAATATAACATGTTGAAATCGAATTAAATTGAGGAAGTAGTCGCTCATCAAGTTAACATTCATACTGTGAAAACTTTAGAAGAATGTCCTAATCGAATCAATTGATCGATGATTTTGATTAATACTAATTGTTTCTATAGATTTGGCAGAGCAATGTGGAATTGTAAGAAAAAAGCTGTTCTGTCCCACGTTTCACAGCTTTTCCTATATTGCACGTGACTGTTGGATATTAATGTAACGTATATAGGCCTAGTTAGTTATGAATCACTATAAGTAAAATTTCTCTCCAAAATATCGACAGTTATTTACAAACAATAAGCTTATATTGGTTCATATCACTTTTGAAGGAGTCACTCCAAACCTCAACTCTGACATTAAAGTCAGAATTTGTTAGGATATCTTAAGTTAATAATGACAATGACGTAATTTTTATGGCAAGATAAAAATGACTACAGAAGTCGGGTGTATTATCTTAATTATACAAACGAAAATCAGCTGAATGATTTGTTATGGTCATTCCAAATGCACATAAAGGATTGATTCATATACAAGTCCGGTGTATTATCTTAGTTAAACAAACGAAAATCAGCTGGATGAGTTGTTATGGTCATTCCAAATGCACATAAAGGATTGATGCATATATATGTCTTCTATAAGAACAAACATTTGTGCTGAGAACTTGTAACTGACAAAGTGTACTATAATCCCTAAGATATTCCTAGAATTTAAACTGAATGAAAACTGAATTTAAACCGAATATTTTTGTGGTACAGTCACGGTACATTGCTCCTGCGTTACAAGAGAATTGCATCAGGAACGATGAAATGAGGCCAATAAATGGATTGTCAGTGAAAATATTGAAAATTTTATTAAATTTGGGTAAATATAGTTTGTTGTAAAGAATTGAAACGTTAATAAACAAAGTCATTTAACATAATAGCAAAATACTGCTTTATAAGGTTAATGACTGTATTGCGACACTGACATTGATAACACTGACCCTTTATTAGGCATTGTATATTGAAGAGAGCTGTAATCCTTATATACTTTAACATTTACGAGGACTCCTTCAATATTCTAGTTGATAAGTTAATGATTGTTAGATTTCCGATTTAATTTCGTGTTAAATTTATTGATTTCATTAACAGAGAAGCAAGCCGAACTGTCTTAAAAGGATATATATTAAATACAGTGAACAACTCCACAAAAAAAGGCGGAAGAATTGTCATCAGGGTTGTCACCAGACCATTTTTAGATCCGGGTAATTTGTGACAGTGATCCGCGTCCAGTTAAGCTGCGTTTTGCACTGAATCGCACTAATCTTTACCGAATTACTTATTGGCGGTACTGTAGGCTAATTTGTGCCGGGCGGTAAGGCTGAAATTGACCTTGAGTACCGGGCGGAAATTTTGAGAGCTGGGTAGCACCGCCCGGCGCCGCCCGGCGTGGTGACAACCCTGATTGTCATAATCCAGTTTTGAATTCAGTTATAATCAGTTTAAATTTTTTTTACAGATTATTCGGACAGAAATATTAAGCAAGGTTAAATATACAAACATCAAAATAAATGCGTCAATTGTTGGTTTTATTCGATGTCTATATTAATTTCAATATTTATTTTCCGTACTAAAGATGGGACCCTTTTGTATGTTTTAAATTTAAAATATTGACGTTCGTGTCAACAAAATATTGTCAATAATAATGAGAGTGAAAATTATCTTATATGGTGAGGTACATATTATGATGTTTACCGGTGAATTTATAAACATCTTTCCCTTCTCTTCACCCATCCTCCTGAATGCCTTTAAATTGGGCCAAAATTCAAATCACCCCCAAATGATTTTGGTAGGGGATAAACATTTATCGATTTCAGACGTTTCTGCTAAGGACATTTCCTCTTCACTATCAAAGTTAACATACACAAAGATAAAGACCATAAATTCCAGCCTTGACAGAATATTATAGAATTTAGCTGTGGCTGTAAAATCATCACAGAGCAGGTACTGTATATTCTTGGCATACTACACATGTTGCTATTCAGTTTGATATGTTGATAATTATATTCAGGAAGTAAGTCTATTCATCGCCTCTAAAAGAAGTGGTAATGAGGCAATCGTTTCACAATTGATTCGAAGCCTAATAAAGCTCTCTCTGTATATATACATATAACATAGAACATATAATATATAACATATACCATATAATATATGATATATAACATATCACATAACATATATCTTATAACCTGTCAGGGAGAAATGGAGGGGCTGACAGTAGGATACACTTCATATTAAGATGCACGCCCGCAGTTGATTATTCTATTCCCATTAGACAGGCCTTTTTGTTCTTCAAACAGCTATTCTATATTACACCGCGTTTGTGCCTATATCGCGATGAATCAACTACTAGTATCAATAAAAGTCACGCCTAGTGTCACTCTCCAATACCTGGAGTGTTTAGTTGTACGTGGCTTAAGAATGCAATCAAGAAATACTCGAAAAATAAAGTAACATTAAAATTTCCACAATCCGTATATACATTTTATTATTGATGATGAAGTGAGTGATCACTTAATAACGTTAATGGTTACATTTAACAGTTCTTAAATCATAAATTACTTAAATTTCTCTTAAATGACGGTAACAGACCCATTGATCATCAGATTCTTCTACCGCCGACGACATGTTGAAGGATTCAAACTTTGTTCTGGGAACTTCTGGCCGAGGAATTATTTTAATTCTTTCATCAATGATGACACTGTATTATTCTCTGACTAAACATTGAGTATTTGAGATACCTTCTCTTGCATACCAACAAATAATTTGTATAGATTTACACATTATAGGCTATTGAATATTGCTTGCTATTCTGGGGAATTGTGACTATATTCATGGGACTGGTTGAAATATAAACAAACAGAGGTTGTAAACATGTCAACGAGGGGAAAGTCGTTTTTTATTCGTGATATTTTGGAATCGGAAACCAGTTCACACGACATGGGCCACTCGAACAATCAATGCACCGAAGATTTTTATTCAAACAGTAACACAGGTAAGGATTTTGAATTAAAAAAAAAAGGTTCTCTGCTTACCGCTTACTTGTCGGTTGTATATCAGAGGAGAAGCAACAGCTATCGACCATCAGTGGTCTATATTGTGACGATACATCCCAAAATTTGTATTCCAATGTAGGTCAATATCACAAGTGTAATGGTGCTTCACACATATTAGGAGAATGATTGATCTATATATACATGTATAGAACAAGATATATACCCTTGATGTGTTAGTTTATCTATAACGTTTCCAGCACTGAAGATGATATTGAAGTTTTTAACATGCCCTAATATCCACATTAGTTCCAGTGTCAACACTTTGTGCAATTAGTTTGAACTAAGCCTACAAAATAAAATACCAAAAGAAGTAGATAATTAACATATATTTCGGCACTTTTAAGTCCAGGTTCATTCCACGTGGGGCAAGGAGTTTTGGGAGTTGTTAAACAGGTTAGTTAACGCTATATACATATGCCAATGAACCAGATGGCGCCGCCGCACCGCCCGCAGCCAGACGATGCTTCTCCTTTAAGTATTGAAACGCTGGAACATATACACTATTTACTTGGTACATGAAAAGGCGGGTTGCACCGCTGAAATTAAAAGCAAAATCTCGAACATTGCTCACGTAACTTGACTGTATAATTTTATATATAGACTAATAATATTTTAAAGAAAATGGCGGGTTTCACCGCATAGCTACGTTAAATGCCTATACATAAACGACTGTTGTGAGTTTTGGGAAAATTTAAAAACAAACACTTCATTTAAATTAGACCTCGTAGTCATGCGAACATTGCTCATTCGACAAGACAAAGGTTGCGTAATGTTTGTTATGTAACTACTGAGCAGGAAATAAAACAACAATAACAAATCATTTTTCGTCAAATATTAATGTATTTTCGCATTTATATTTTACTTATTCATGTTGTTTTAAATAAGTTAAATCGGTGATAATATACAAACCATAATCCCTAAAATATGACTGAACTATTACATAATTATAACAAAACTTATCATTACATATATCTTAGAAAATTTGTTGTAACTACGATTCATGTATAAAGTAGGGTATGACCTATCAATCAAGAGGGAGGTTATATAACGTAACAGGTTTGTTAAAGAACACTTGGAACATACGAGTTAATATTCTTGGTTGTTTAACGTGTAGAATCTTATGTAAAATAAGTGATTTTAATTTCGTTCGTGTCTTCATTAGGATGGCAAAACAACTCTTGGACTTTAAAGGAAGATCACCGAAAAACTACTTCATTTGATTCAAGACGTATTTTATCTGATCGTAAATATGTTTATAATCCAGTTCATCCTACAAGATGGTGTAATTGTCTTACATTTCCGTCCTCTTCGATTCGTGGTTCCACTCCTTTACCAGGGACACTTCCCACTGGTCCTCTCTTACCAAGACGTAAGCGCACCATATTTCAAGGGAAACAATTGACAAGTGAGTTTTAGTCCTTCCACGTATACCTTTACAAGCTATGATATTATTTTCTAATGCCTATATCAATGTGCCGGTAAGGTGCTCGCACCCAGTATATAACATGCAGGTGGCTTGCAACCATTCCCAATGTCTATAATACTCCTGATGAAACACAGTCGTCACTGCTCAGTTTGCTTGAGCGTTCCTTATGCAGGACATGATCTTGGACAGTAGTTTAGTATTGATAGATAGACAGACAGATAGACAGACAGATATACAGACAGATAGACAGACAGATGAACAGACAGATGGACAGACAGACGGACAAACGGACAGACATATGGACAAACAGACGGGCGGACAAATGGACAGAACAGACAGATGGACGGACGGACAGACGGACAAGTCGACAGGCACGTGGACAGACGGACGGACAGACAGACAGACGGACAAATGGACAGGCAGATGGCCAGACAGACGGACGGACGGATCTGGATTTTACAACTTTTCAATATTCTATACTATTCAATTATATATTACGCTTTCAATTATATATATTCATTTGCATTTGTCGTTTACCGACATTTCATTAACAAACTTCGAGTTGGTTAGAATCATGTTTGATCTCTAGAGTATGGCAAATATGTCACCAAAACAGAACTAGCATTGTCGATACAGGTGACAAACGCCTATATA
>KN882237.1:256733-267264 GCA_000934455.1 Apostichopus parvimensis
CATACCTCATGTTATTTGTACCATAGCTCATGTTATTTGTACCATATCTCATGTTATTTGTACCATATCTCATGTTATGTGTACCATACCTCATGCTATTTTTACTATACCTAGCCACAAGAATATTTAAGGAAGTTGATTTTCATCATTGATATCTTCATTTATAAATAACAAATCAAACCAGAGAAAGTATGCTATTACGATAATTAGGCAATACGTGGAATTTAATTGTTTTATTGTTTATTGGGTTCAAGTTTACTGTGTTAGAATAATGTCCTACAGTGCGACGTGTGATTACATTAATTACCACTTCATTAATGCGCACACATCTATCTAAACATTTACGATTATATAAGGTTTCGTTTCATGTTAAATGAATAATATAACACAACAACGGATATGGCTGCTTAAGGAACACATGAATATGTTCCATATCAGATGAAAGGGCGTTGAAAGAGAGGAGTAGGGACAGTTTATAATAAAATATGAAAAGTAGTTTCTAGCCCCAAAAGAAAGTTGAACAAAAAACAAAGCTCGGGAAAATGAAATGGTGATGAAAACTTCGTAATATCGTCAAAGGGATTTCTAACGTATACTGTGAGCCTGACAGGAAGGTAGACACTTGACAACATGTAACATTGCGCACATTTCAAGAGTGTCGGGAAAATGAAGATCATATCTTAGATTAACTTTCTGACCTACCGTGACCTGTATCACCTACTAATGTCCAATAACTCACTGATCTGTCAGTTTGAAACAAATGCATTAAAAAAAATCAACTATATATTTATGTCAATATCTTAAAGTTAGAACATCAATTATAAGTCTCTATAGCTACGCATAGTGTAGCACTTTCATCCATGTAACCAAACATATCTTAGTCCGTAGCGACTGCAACATAATACCTAGCTATAAGCAATATACTATATGACTATGTGCTATGTCTGTTATAACCAGACAGTCGTTTCTGTAAATCAGCTTAGTCTGTATTTCAGACAAATCCCTCTTATGACATCGTCAAAGGTGATATATCAGTTATAGCATTGCTTATACCATGTTGATTGTGAGGGATAATTGGATCATCAATAACGGTGTATCAAAAAGATAAAATCAGATCAAAAAATTATAATCTATAACATTTACAGCTCTTCCGTTAACTAATTATTCCTTTAAGCGTTTTGATTGGACAATTCCTATTGTATTGAGAAGACATGAACTATTCGTATAGAACACCCACTGTATCCTGCACTTTAAATGTGTTTTAGTTAAAGCCAATAGAAACTTATACAATCCTCATATCTTGCCAGAATAACGGAGTAAAGCCATTCAGAAATTATTTTATTTGCTTTGATGTAAAGTTTATTCAAACAGAAACACTTGAATCCCCTTTTTCTTAGATTATTTTTAGAAACATAAGTTTTCAAGTAGTAATTAACCTTAAATTTCTTATCTTTACGTTTATATTGATGTACATATGTTTTATATGTCTTAGTTTTTGGCTCTCCTGCATGGTCAATGAAATGAACAATAAATATGCGGCTTTTGTAATAGATTCGAGTTAGATATTTAATACGGAAGCTCTAAGTGTACATGTTATTTGTTCAACGGTATATATAGCAATATTATAGTAGGAACTATGAATCTGACCGCTTTTTATTAGCCTCAGCAGGCGATGAGAATAGAAACAACTCCAGCTCCAATTATTACTATATAAGAAGGTGAAGCTAGTTATGAAATAGGTTATAGGTCTGATTTAAGTTCCGATGCTGGTTAAAAAGCAACCATTTGACTCATGAGTTGAAGCATCTATCCAAGTTATTATCATACATCAAACTGATGAAAACTATTGGGTGCTATTTGATGTCGATTAAGTTGATACTGTAAACGAAACAAGCTATGTTAATGTTACATTCGTTAAGTTATTCTTGTCATCCAACCATTGCTGTAAACGGATCATCCAGCTTCTCTAAAGGAGAGTCTACTGTACATCGAAGATCTTTTTAACAAAATGCAGAAAGTAATATACGGCAAAGGCTTAGAATCTTTATATCCGTGACGCAGTATCTTGAAAACATTCAGATTCATGTGCGTGATCTTTTTGAACATATTTTGTTTATACAGCGTCACAAAATACGTGTCTAGTTCTTTGGTTACCATAGTATCATGACAACAGAACAAAGTAGTTGGATAAGTTCCCTCACATTCTAACTGGTATTATGGTCAAGTTGTGTAAATGTGCGTGGAGAGGGATCAATCACAGCACTACCGAATCATTGGTAATGATTTACTCCACAGAGCGAATCTGGTGCCAATAAAATTCTATTTGCAAGATCATCAATATTCCAAATAACGAATATAATAATTTCACGAATTTCGAAATAGTCTTCAATTTTCTTTCATATTATCAATAAAAGTTTCGCATCTTCCTTCATCTATATCGATCGTCAACATGTCCAGCATTTGCACTCTGGAAAACGGTTAGTCTGATGTTCACAACCAACTTCAACCCGACATAAAATTGTTCCTATTACCCGTTATGCCCCCACACCCAAGTCTTATCACAGTGGTTGATAAAATACTTAGTTTCTTGCTTATCTTTTACTACCTTTCCGAAACTTCATTACATTCTACTCAACCAAACAAATTCCCTTCACTTACATTATTCATATTTGTCAGCCTAAAGTCGCTACCGCATTACGTTATAAACTGCATTAATATCGAAGTTATTGTAGAAGAATGTGGATTGGTTTGTACTAGCATTAGTGTATTACCAGCTGTTTACCCCACCCCACCCCCAGCTTCAGGGGGAATTTAAAATGATTGTCGTCACACAACTTGAAAATGGAAGGACCAACCAAATCTCTCAATACATATTGCTAGGGTGATATATTATGTGCAGGGACCGTTGTTTCTCTGTATTTAACACTTGTCCTCCCTGTTTGCAACGTTCTTATCTGAGCTTTCTCACAGGTACATCGGATGGAAATGAAATTTACAATTTCTTGGAATGATACATGCTGATAAAGCTTCTGTTTAGTGTGATACAGCTCATTTATGTGCATACGGCCTTCATCATACGTGTACATGTATATTACCAGTTATTTCCAGTGACGTAATATTACGTAACCAGATTAGTTATGATTCTTTGTACTGTTGTCTTACCTTCATGTATCATGTTTCCTGGCAAGAAATAATCCAATACCCTATTTATTAATTTAAGCCCCCTCATACACCCCATCGCACGAGTCTTAACCCCCCCCCTCCCCTCCCTTCTCTCCCCCTCCCCCTCTATAGCTATTAAGCTAATGGTCAATTCCATGATAAGGTCAACATCATACCAAAAAATTTAAAATCATTGTACATTAAAATTGTATACGTTTCCAATAAATAGAATACTTGTAGTTACAAAAAATATTTTTTTCACCCCCGAAAAATCATTTGTTTGATTATGGGGTCTGTAATAACAAATGGTTCCTGCAGTTACTAAATTATGAAAAATACAGTGAAATTTCATTTTGTGCAGATTTGTACATAGTAATCATAGGTATCATCAGTTTTTTGGACTAATTATATTTGCTATAGCATAGTGCTCACATAATAGCTTCAATTTTTTTTCCACATCAAGGCATTAGACAACAGTGGTGAATTGAAAACACCCTCGATTTACTGTCACGCGAGTCACAAAATGTACTGTTATTGTTTTTTTTCTCCTTGCCTGCACAATAGTTTTACTCCAAATAATGAATATCAAGTCTTCACATAGATACCAAAAGGATTACTGAATTTTCCTTTTCAGAAGATATTCAAATTTTGCGGAAAATCACCCTTTACGAATGTCACGCGAGTCACGTCACGCGAGTCACGTCAATTCAAGATAGTGTTTCTACCTATTTACTGTGTGAAAATTACAGGGATGTTATAGTTTGATGAATGAATCACTCATTAAAGATATCATATGCATTCCCCTTTAATTAGGCAACTTGAATAATATGGGCACACATCATTAAACTAATTATAATAATTTCATTGGAAATACCAGAATTCATATTCATGAATATTTATTCGCAATATGCCTATTTTATCACCACATTTGGAAAGTTAGCACGTGTCATTGATTTTTTAGTTATATACAAAAACATAATCTATATTAGTATCTGGCAATGCCATGTGCTATTACTTGACAACCTTAAGGTTTTAACTGCTCAATCATTCCCAAAATCCTATGAGCGAATGTATCTTCTCGAATATTACACTTTTGGTTTATTCAAATATGACAAATGAGAATGGTAATTTGAATCACATTCTGATAGATGTTTCTTCTATAACTTTCAAATGAGTGACTTCAACAGACTAAATATTGTTATAAATATTAATTGACAAGATATATTGCCTGAACAACTGTACTACCCGTACAGTATATTACCTACTATCTGCAGTCATGAGGGTAACTCGGGGACATTAATATCATCTGGACATTCCCAAAGGAAGTACCTTTTGGACACTTTCTAGACCAACGAATGTTATATTTCACTATGCAAGATCTATACCTTCGATTCACTACTGCATTTGGTCTAGAACTATTCGAAAAGTGAACTCGTCACGCGAGTCACGTTTTCTTGTCACGCGAGTCACAATACATCTTCATCATTATTTTCATGCGTTACAACATTTTATCAAAGTTGCATAGCAATTGAGGTAGAGGTATTTTTCAACTTCGGTATGATTATAAAAAGTTATTAGAAACATTTTAATAAGACATAAGAAATCGAACATTTGTGTGTGCATTCTGGTTTTTGCTAATAGTAACTGTCACGCGAGTCACGTTTAGTTTTTCGCCAATTTCACCCCCAATACTTGAGGTATAAATATTTGTTCTCTACTGTTGTAAGCATTAAGGCGTACCTTTACTGACTACATGAATGCTTTTCTCCCAGGTAATTTCTTTATTTGTTTAATGATATCAAATAGAGAGGAATTTTAGTAAAAATGTCACGCGAGTCACCACGGAATTGACCTAATACCACATCAATATGTATTTGTAGGTTTGTATATTACTTTGGTTAAAGGATACGCCAGAATTTAAATTTTCCGATTAATAATAAGAGTAAAGTAGCTGCTTTAACTAAGTCCTTGAAGTGTTCTCACATTTATCGCATCTTTCCACAAGTATCCAAAATGCGACTCATTGTCTCATTTTCTTGTAACCAAAAAAGGACACAAGTCATGCATTAAAATATTAATATTCTTGAGATAGCAATAAGTGTATAAGATTGTAAAGATAATTTTATCAGCTAGCCATATACTATAGTCAGCGCTGTATATTAGCGTACAGTGCTTCGCAGCATCTACAATGTACAAAATAAATCGGACTGTCTCTACCCGCCGCCCCACCATCTCCCTTCAAACAAACCATTAATATAACCCGCTGTACTACAAGTTTGTGTGCAAGGTAATGTATTACTTGTCTGCAACTTGTTCTTACAATACTTCAGTTAGAATGATAGTTTCTTCTTTCATCGTATATTTATTCTTCTTTTACACATAATCTTCCACATGCTCTCTAGTGGATAAGCTGTTTGCTAACAGTTTTACTTTATTTTAATATTTATTCTTGTAAATATTCAGTGACGTCACGCTAATTACTCCAGGCTGTATTGTTTCGTACACCTGACGTTAATTTACCCGTACCTCTAGTACGTGAAGACTGCTGCAAGTTATTCGATGAACATTTTACACAAAAATTACAGGATGAAACAAGAACCTTTACAATATGTAGCAGATCCGTCTATAAGTAAACCTGAAGCAAGATATCTAGATCAAAGATAATATCTGTCTGTATGTGAGCGTGTGTCTGGGTGTGTTTGGGTCAGGAGGGAGATCACGTCACCCTTCATGCATCCGTCTTTAGCAACTGGAGGTAATCTAACCACATCTGCCTACCACTGCTAACGATGCGAGGGACGCATACAAATTTAAGAATTCACACGCTCTTTAATACCATTAATTTCACAAAGTGTCCTTCGAATCTAGTGTTTGCTTAATTCATCGGTGATCATCTTTATCATTGCTGTGCATTACATAAACGGTGAAGTTATAATTGGAATCCTACTGAAACGATTTAATGAAAAACAGAACTTGAATGTTTACAATAACAGCTATCCACTTTAATCTCATTCACAAATTACACCCTTGTTCTTTTCTTACTTTGTCTGGTGGAATATCCAATGTAGCCTAGAAAAGACAAGAGTTCGCAAACTGGAAACCATTGTTAATATTCCTTTAATTAGTTTACTAAAAAATGAAATTCTTGTTTCATTGTTTGACACTGTCATTAGGAATTAACTGCGGAATTATTGACATGAAGTTAATAACAATAATATCTATTAGAGCAGAGTATGTTATGTATATTGTGTCTTGTCATTTTAACGGTTTGACAGAAGTATGTCATTTACTCGGATGTGTCAGTAGAGAGATAAACGTTGAGGGAGCTGACTGAGATTCATGGACTCTGGAAGCAAGAAAGACTGATTTTGTTCCATTTCCTTTGTTTATCACTGCTCATTTACTATTGTTTCTATATTTCGAGAGAAGATTTTAATTTATGTATAGCCGTTGTTTGTATAATGAGGGACACACAGAGGCTACTAAATTTGGGGGACAGAATGACACTCAGCAAAAGTAAGGAAACCGTGGAGCAAGGGGAAGGGATCTGGAAGTTGATGTCATAAATACCCCCCCCCCCACCCCCACTAATTATTTACTTTACATCACATCTTCTAAAGCTGACGTAGATCAAGTAACTTCGGAACCCAAATTTATCTATATAAATTTGCTAGAACGAACACACGGAGGGTATAGGGGCAACATAACTGAAATGTTCTGACCAGACTTGCATTACAAGCAATAGCTGAAGGAAATGTAAGTAATCTCTTACCTGCCATTGACCGGTCTGTAGATTCAGGCGTTGATCCACCGACGAGCCCCAGTTCCAAACTGATTAATAAATGAAAGAGACTAATGTAAAATTTAAGTGAAACTTAAATCTTCCTTTGTCTGGAATGAAATCACAAACATTTATTCACCGGATTTATGTTGGCTCTCGATGATAACTCCCATATTCAGCTGAGTAATCAATCTAGTTGATTCCTTAATTTTGATCTGATCAGTTTACTATCATGATCATCTCAGTAATATAGCTGATCAGTTTATAATCCTTATATCTCAGTAAGATTACCGATCAGTTTACTATCATTATCATCTGCACTTTATACCTAATCAGTTTACAACAATTATCCTCTTAGTTATATACCAATCGGGTTTAAATTGTTATCATATCATTAATATAACTGATCAGTTACAGTACAGTACACTTATCATATGTAAAACATGTGAAACAATTCAAATAGGAACGAATCTTGGACTACATTAGGAAACAAATCATGATAGTCGATTATTCGTTGCTCAGATCAAAATTCATAATCCATGAGATGATGAACTGATCAGTGAATACTCAACATCAGTGACGTCATCAAAGATCATGAAAGCCAATAATTTAAATGTTGATCATTTAATAGATAATAATAATAATAATAATAAAATGAACTTATAAAGCGCTAAAATCTACGGAGTATTGAATAGCGCTGTACAACCCTAATAGAACGCCAACTTGAAAAAAGGAGTCTTCAAACAAGACTTGAACTGACTGAGAGTGGGAGAACTCCGCACAGATATGGGCAGACCATTCCAGAGCTTGGGCCCGGCTGATAGAAAGGCACGGTCGCCATAGGTTTTCAGTTTAGTTCTGGGAACAGTGAGAGTGAGTGTATTGCTAGAACGCAAGGTATAACGAGTATTGACCTGGAAGGACAGATCGTCTGACAAATAGGCGGGTGCCATTCCATGAATGCACTTATACACCAGGAGCAGTACTTTGAAATTAATTCTGAATTCAACAGGCAACCAGTGCAAGGAGTGGATGATACTCAACGATGGTGTGTTGAAGTCATAGCAGTCTACAACAAGCCTGGCTGCGCTGTTCTGCAGACGTTGCAGTCTCTGAATCAGATACCCTGGAATACCATGGAGCAAACTATTGCAATAATCCAAGTGGCTATGAATAAATGAATGAACCAAGGTGCTCATAGTTCTAGAAGACATATGTTTCCTAATCTTCTTTAGATTAAAAATATAATAGAAACCAGTCTTGCAAACTTTACTGATATGTTTATCCATTTTCATGTGTTTGTCGAAAATAACCCCGAGGTTGCGGACTTGATCACAAGAAGCAATGGAAGCACCACCAACTTTGATAGACTTATTGACGACCTTTGTGAGTTGGACTGGAGTGCCGAGAATAATGAACTCAGTTTTACTATCGTTCAGCTTCAATTTATGAGCAGCCATCCAATCCCTAATATCAGAGATACAATTTTGCATAAGATTGAAAGCATCGATTTCTGTGGTGTTATGCTGCGGTTTAAAGCTGTGAATCAACTGAGTATCATCAGCATAAGCAAAACCTGTGTCCAGATGTGTAGAAATGACTTTGAATAGAGATGCATTGTACAGCGTGAAACACAGCGGACCTAGACATGAGCCTTGTGGAACACCATGCTCGACAGGGATTTCCTCGGAATATACACCATCTAGTAAGACAAACTGTGACCTGTTCCCAAGGTAATTGATGAACCAGTTGAGAGCAGTGTTCTTAATATTATTGTTATTAACTTCATGTTAACAATTCCGCAGTTAATTCCTAATGACAGTGTCAAACAATGAATTAAATGTTGATCATAGAAAAATTAGTATTTGGATATATGGATCGACAAGCCTACACAAATCTTCGTCATAATCACGTGATCACATTTGCGATGTTCTGAGAGTATGTCAGTTGTGTAAACTATGGTTTATATGTAGTGATGTTTCCAGCCACTTGCTTAGATAGTTTGTTTTCAAAAGCACTAAGACTAAATACACCAATTTCTCTACCTGTCCCGTATGGAGTTGGAATGTATGTAAAATATAACATCGTGTTATTATGACTTGACATACAATTAATAACATTGAACAATAACACTGTCACTGTCCAAATTTTCTAAGAAGTTTCGAGAAACCCACATGAAAGACTAAGTCTATTATCGACAGAAGTGTTGATGGAGACAAACAACACATAGGCATACGTACGAATGAAGATATCATATTAATATAAATTTTGTTTTGTCAGCAGCAATTGTATACAATTACAATACTTGTTGAATTGAAATAGAACAGGCCATTGTAACGTCCCTTTGTTTCTGTTTGTTTACATTTTCTGATTCCGGAATTTAAATGCGAGCCTCTAGAGGCTATCGCAGCCGATCTTACAAAGATATCATAATTGCAGTGCGTACTCTATTAATAACCGGCCGTTTTACCGGTGCAGGTCCACCCACCTGCTATAACTAAATGCATACCCCTAGTTTAATGGTTATGATTCAGTAACAATACTGGTGACGATATGACAATGCTCATATCCACTAAAATCAAGAAACACGTATATAGTTTGAATAACCACGATAACTTCTTTTTCATCAGAGACTACCATAGCCTGCAGCATAGGTGTATCCATGACAATTTACTTGATCCAAGCGAAGGATGAATACTTTCTCTTGAGCATTACTTTTATTTAATGAGTAAGAACATTCCCCAAACACAACGTATATAACATTACAGTAAGACGCACCTATACGGCAGCTCATTAAGAAGAAGAAAACAAGAAAAAACAAAACAACAACCAACGAGTAAATAGCATTTAAGCAAGAAGCGCGGTGTGAAATATTTATACATCCCCTCTTGTACCCGACCACTCGCCTGTATCCGTTTCTGCTAATGCGTTCGTTTGGTTTTAACTAACTTAAACGACTATAATAAATAAATGGTCCCTATAACCTCTACAAATTCTTGTAGACGTATGTAGACAAGATGGTGGGCAATACAGTTGAACACATTCACTTATAAAACATTACTGATCTTTTCTTGTATTTACTCGTTGACCGATGAATAAGACTACTTAAATTGTATCTACTCTGAATCCCTCTCTTAACTTATACTTGCAAGATTATTAATTACTCTAAGAAACACAGTAAGCAGCCTTACTAAAAAATATTGAATCTTTCTTTATAACATTTCAGCATCTCATCGAAATTCAAAGAAATTGTTAAGTTCAAACTGCGCCAGATAACACACGTTTTATGGAATAAAGTATACATCGTTACCTCATTAAGTAATACTAATGAGCAGGGCTGTAAAAATGTTTTTTTCCCGGCAAGGAAGGTATCATTTCCCGCGAACCATATGGCTGCTGAGCAGCCATCGCGCCGCTTTAGCGGCGGGCAGGGGTGTGTGTGAGGGGATGTGCCCCCTCACAAGGTCAGGCGCGTAGCCAGGAATTTGCCAAGGGAGGGGCGAAACTGTAGATTCGGCATTGCAAACTATCTAAGCGTAGCGCCACCATGATTGGCGCGAAGCGTACAAGAAAATTTTGGCTGAAAAT
>KN882238.1:7675-35047 GCA_000934455.1 Apostichopus parvimensis
TAGTTAAGTAGCAAGAGTGGTAGTAACACGATTATACGATTGAGTAATTGTAGAGTATTTCGTATAATTTAAGTCATATAAATCCGCTTTTGACCTTTTGATTGGTAGTAAGTGTTGCATTTATATCTTTAATGTGTATCTTTGGCTTAAAAGAATATGTCGCTTGCATACACAAAGCAATAATAAATATAGTCTAAGAGCAACTATAATTTGCCCACATGTTGCAAAAAAAAACGCTATATATGCTGTACCGCATAATTCCTGATATGTAGGTACGCTCTTAAACGACAAAAAACGCCACAAAGATATTGTTTCTTCTTACCCTGGGGTGAATTAATTGGGTGCAGCGTATACATGTAAATAACCCGAGATAGTCGTTCCACGACGTGACTACACGTAGTCTATCTATATAATTATCACCATTGGACCTTGAACTTTGTCACGGCTTTAATTCAACTTTCGTTTTGCAGTTTTTATTTGTACTGTGAAGTACTGCCATCGTTGACAAACATACATACCGCTATGGAGCCTTGGAAAAGGTAAGAATATTACTTAATAACTTATGACATTGTTTAACATTCATTTACAAATAATTAAGACAAAGGATGTAATTAAATTTATTTGTGTGAGTTTGGTGTTGCATTGAATTTACTTACGATTTCTACACTTAATTCATGCTCATCTAAGACTTCAACATAAGCTATAATATTGCAATAGTATATATTAAATTTTGGAGTACTATATAGGATAAAGAACTCTCTTTGTAGCTGAAGTAAATAGAAAACTAAATGCTTGACATAGGTACGTTTAACCATTTCGTAAGAAACAAACAGTAAAATAGAGGTTGAACACAGCTTAACGTAGCAATGTAGCAGTGGCTAGCAATATGTTTCAGGCTAATTTCCATTTTGTGGTTCCACGAGGAAGTAACCATTGTTTGTTGTGTATACCTGCTGCAATTAATCATTAGTAGTATTTGTTAAAGCCAGTAAAATAGTAGATTACTGCAATTGCCGACTGATCTGACATTCAGATCGATTTTATTAATAGCTATCTGCATGGTTTTCATATTCATTGATGAAATTATATCTGATACTTTGTCAACTGTTTGAACTGTACTGATATAAGTTAATACATTTCAACATTGTCTTACTCTATATCTTTTCTTTAATCTCGTTCTCTGTAAGGGCCATTTCGACAATCGTATTGCTGCTACTTGGTTCAATATCAACCATTGGTAAGTTAAAGATATCAATGACAAATTGTTCAATGTTTACTGGTATTCGTTTCATGCTTAGGAAAAGACGCTAGAACATACTAAGATATGTTTATTGATAAATTGTGATTATACAAAACCGAAATCACAACATGTTGACCTTTATATCAACTCATTTAAGTGTTTCTTGTTCTAGTGCATGCACATATAACTAAGACTCCATCGAGTGGTATCTTCCTTGAAGGCAGTGATGTTACATTGACGTGCGTTGTTGAAGGCAATAAATACGTTGTGTGGGAAGAGTTCAATGATGCGACAGAGATTTTCATTGGCAAGGAAAAGAACACCGGCAAGAAGAAGTATGACAACTTTGAGATAAGTTCTGGTGCTGGAGATTTTAGTTTAATTATAAAAGACGTCCAGTTATCTGATGAAGGAACCTATGTATGCAAAGACAAAGACAGACTTGCAAATGCCACAGTGACAATCGGAGGTAATACATTTCAAAGCAATAAACCAATGCGAAGTTCAAACAAATCAGTAGAGCCCTCATTTTCAAAGTTATTGAGGAATTAAAATCTTTATGATTGCCTTTTCTTACGAAACGTGATCAACTTCATTGTCTTTGTTATTATGTCAGTCATATGTCAATCATATCAAAAACAATATGTTTAACCACATCGTCCCACAAATGTAATTGGAATCAATGTAATCTATTTTGTAGTTAACATTCGAAACTTATGACGCCCAGCTAGGCACTTTTATTGCAGTAGTTGCTTTAACTTGTGTAACTTCAATAGCATTCAAGTTGGAGCCTAGCATATATATTAATATGTCGGATACGTATCTTTCATTGACAGTTTTACCAAACGTGCACATTTATGTAAGGCAATCAGAAGCAACACATGCACCATTTACAAGTGCAGAGGTCAACATTACGTGTTCTGCATACAACGCTAGACCTGCTGTGTCTGTTTTCGAGCTAAGTGTCATTGGCAGTGAGAAGACGGTGACCATAACAAACGATAAATCCAATCAAAACGAAGATGGAAATACCTATGATTCATCAGCTTCTGTTCCTTACACCATGTCATCGGAAGAAATGTCGGTATGTTGCCGAGTATTTACAGCCGGACGGTGGCTCAATCACACTGAAAACTTCTGTAAGTACTGTGTCATGTTAGTCAATGGTAGATATTTAAGCTGAAAATGGCTGGAGGGAAAACTGAATAGAAAACGAAATATAAAGCCCATGAATGAGAGGCTCCATGGAAAATATAATAGAAATGTATCAATCGACAATACATGTATGCTATTCACTTTTGCAAATACTGACACCCTTCAATGCAAGTGACTACAAGATCCTAGAGCACACCTTTTTCAAGCCTGTCGTTGACGACATTTCCAATTGAATTTCACAGATTGCTAGTTTCAATAAACCTAATGTAGACTCGTAATAGGATGGCGCAGTTCAAAAGCTTATGGTCGAAGTTTATTAAAAATTGCAAATTCTAAATTTTATTTTAACCTTTAAGCCACTTTTGATATATGACCTAATGAGTACCCTTTTAGGCCATTCAATATCCAGTCTGAAAGGCAAGAGGACGGATTATCGCATCAGTGGTACAACTATACGGACGTACAATTTGTGTCAGTGTTTAGATGGTAATAGTTCTCCACAATATCTCCCCTGATCAATGACAAAAAGCTTTTAATATCAACACAAACAGATATACCAAGATGTAACATAACGAGCTCTGGTAACGAGATCAGATGTTTATGTCAAGCTTATCCACCGGTAAGCCAATATTACATGGATGTTAATGGACATAAACACGACGGAGATGTTTTTTTTGTTGAAGAAGACCACTCGATGAATATTAGATGTTTTGCTACAAACGAATTAGGAACAGGACAGTCCGATCTTCTGTTTCCTGACGACATATATGGTAAGTGCATGTGTTCTATGCATGGGCACAATGCGAAAAGCATAATTGGCAGTGATTATTTATTTGTGGTAGAAACATTATTTTAATCACCTTTTTCATGATGATCTCCTAATTTACAAATAGGATTTTGTTTGCTAATGGAGGGTTTTCAGCATGAGAAAACAACGTCTAATCAACTTACATTCTCTGCTCTAGGCCACTCATGTAATGGAGAATTATTCAGATACCGAAACACAATTTTTAGTGCACGGAAAGAAAATGAGCCTAAACATATGCTTCATTATTTTCAAAACAAATTTTACACTTTTAAAATGTTTATAATATGGTTATAACCATTACTAACATTGTTGTCATTAATCTTAAGACCAGTAGTTTAAGTCAATATTTTGGTATGTTAAAAAAAGAAAAACCAACTTTCCCAACTTTTCTTTCTGAGTCAGGTTTTGGTATAGTCCCAGTAGCAGTGATCGTGACAGTTGTTGTCTTACTGGTGGTTCTAACAGTTATATACATCAGATATCGACTCCGTCCAAGGAACAAGAAATCAGACGGTATTTATTTATCTTTGTACATATAAAAGGATGCAATTTTATGTCCGCATTGATGGAAGGTTTGATGGAAGGATGAATAGATGGGTTGGTGGGTGGATGGGTGGGTGGGTGGTTGGGTGTAAAAGTGAATAACTGACTGCCTGCTGGTATTCTTGATGTGTAGCTGGCTGTATTAATGCATGTGTTAATGCATCGATGGTTTACTTGGTCGATAAGTGGCAGGCTGGATTAATGGATATATGTATGGATTAATTTATTGATTGATGGATAACTGGTTGATCGGATTGCAACACGAATTGATGGATGTGTTGATTGAAGAATGGAAGAATGGATATATGTATAAATGAAAGAATACATGTAAGGAATAGATGAATACTTAATATGGTATATAATTACTACTTTATTTTCCTTATATATTGTATTTTCTGAAATATATTATTAGAGCAGGACTCCACCGTCATGTGATACGATTGCCAAAAAATACTTCTAAAGTGAACGTCTCAGTATAGAGATTTATCCATACGTTGCAAAACAATACCTATCTCCGTGATATGAAATAACAAATGGCTCACGATGTCGAAACATTAATCTTCAGTAATATCAATGGTGGTCATTATTTACGACGGTTGAACTCGCAAATCTTTAAATCTGGAGAGGAAAAGGTGCTTGTTGTCGCTACATTTTGATAATAACCTTGAATACGTTAATTGTCTGGACTGACAAAACAATGATTTGCAGAATGTTAAGAAGAAAACATTCAGCAGGCTGCTACTGTCAAAATTGTCTATGTCACTAAGAAATTGATCTTATTGGTTCGCGTCTTCTGCATCCGACCTTGGAAAAAGAATTACTTTCGTTACTATAATTCTGGAAGCCGATTTCTTGTTGCGTAAGTTGTCACTGTAACTGGAAGCGCACTGTCCACATAAATTTGCACAATAATTAACAATAATTAATCAAATGCAATGATATTATATAACTGACAAATCTCACATTCATTAAGCAGTTTCGCATGGAGTTCAGTTTTTATTTCGATGTATATATTTTTCAATTTAAACAGATAAAATTGACAATAGAAGTATAAACGACATATTGTTACACAGGCCTAGGAATCATGGGAAGAAAAGTTTTAGACTATATATCAATAGCCGCCAGGCCAGCAATTTTGAACTGATAATAATAAACTAAAATACATACGCTCATATAATGAATATTTGTGATCTTTTTCAACATTACGTTGAAGTGAATAATTTTTGTCTCACGAGCTAAGTTAACATTCGTATTAATTTTATACCTTGTCCTTTGAAAATTCTGAGAAACAACAGATGTCAGGCAATTCACATTGCTGGTGCTTTCCTTATTTACTTGCAATGATATCCACGGCATCGTAGAAATTTTGGTTAGACTGAGGCAATGATATTAATCAGCTCCTCAATTGATATAAAACTTTCAAATCCTGTTGAAAGTCCTTACGGTTCTGAATCAGGAGCGCATTAGTCAACTTGGATTATAAGGTCCAACAAAAAAGTGTAGTACTCAGAAGCACATAATGTAAATAGAAAATACCCTTGCTCTGATTTTCAGATCGAATAAGGTCATAAGAATATGTTTGAAAATCTTAACGCAATATTTTTGAGTCATATCCTGCAAGATCTTTTGGGAATAATTTATGTAACATTTTGTGGAGCTGATCTAGTAGAATGCGTTAATGAAAAATTCATTCATTTCACCGAGCTCGTAATAATTACCTTACTATTTGTTCGCTTCTTTTTTATTTTTGTTATGCTTTGGGATATTGAAAACAATAACCGTACTTTTTACCTACCAATAAAGGACTATAGTCTTCAAAATGTTTCGTTTTTTTGTAGAGTTAATATTGGTGGTTTTCCTCCTACAGAAGAGCAACCTAAAGAACATGGTGCTAACGAGGAGGAAAGTGTCAATCTACTCTCTCAGTCGTGAGTAAATCGAAACAGTGCAGAGCGCACTATAGCAATTTAATTTGTTACTTTAGACTAACTATACATTTTACCTTTGTAACTTTTGCATAACACTACATTCTTAACTTTGTTCTGGTTATCCAAATGAGTTTTCTTATCACGGACAATTTCTATTCTCATCAATGAACATACGCAATGTGTTGTTTCTTATTTCTAGGGAAAGTAAACCAGATGAAAATGGACAACAGGAAGATGCAGAAGGTATTGACTGCATTTGATGAATACTACCGATAGTAAAAGTTTATGAATTTTGTTTTCAAATTTGGATTTTTGAAACTTTTGTCTACTGTAACTGTAACTTTATTAAAGAAATGAGAAGGTTTAGGTATTGCCACACAATGAAACATTAACGGTTAATGGACATCAATTACTGTATGGGAAACGAGGCATATCCTGTACACATGTTTACTACCAAGTTGAGGTAAAACCCTCATACAATGAACCAAGAGCATATCCATGCCTCGAACGCAAACATACTTCACAATCCTGTGTGACACACTACATACTATTTTGGGGATATTTGTTGCTTTTTGATCGAGCACCACTAACTATTGTTAACTCAATATGGTCTTACAAAGGACGGTTGGTAATATTCAAAATTATTAAAACCATTTACAAAAGTGTATATTCAATCCAGTGTATTTGAACTGATTTCCTGTATATTAGTATATCAAATTACGATATATCAATCATATCTCTTTGTAATGAACGAATGCATTGCGATATCTTTATTCGCCTTTATTTCGCACGTTCCGCCGTATAAGACACTCATTTCTGCTAACATCAATGTTCCGGCTCGATACAGTGTTCGTCTTCAATCAATAAGATGTGACTCACACAATTAAGGCCATATCTGTATCTATGCGTTATGTGTATAGAAAAGCACCGCATAGTTAAATATAAGTTTAGAATCTATTTGTATCATTTAGCAAAATATATTACCGTTGTTAAGTGTACGCCAACATGTCTTCTTTTCTACGATAGACATCTCCGAAGGAAAACATGCAAATGATGAGGTAGCTTCAGGTCTTTCCCCTAAACCGTGAGTAGTGGAACATTATTTCACAATTAACATAATTATAATCATACCATATATACTTTTCGAGAAAACGAATGCATTATAATTTAACATTAATAACACACTCTTTTTCTACAGTGACTCAACATGGCCACGAATTGACCTAACCTGCGAGTTAAAAGGTACAGATTTAAGATTCTACTCCTTATCTCACATGACCGATGTTAACAAGGACAGACCATTTAAACACCTATAGAGACAAAAATATCGAGGATATACTACATACGATTAAATGTTTTTTTGATATTATAAATAAATATTCACATTGAGGTTTCATCGCACTCTATATGATGTGCACTTTTGCATGTCTCACGGTAGCTAATATATGTAACTAATAAGAACATGTGGATGACGCAGAATAATTACTGATCAATTGCCACATTTTCTAGGATCATTTGAGTTTCTCAGTAACCAAAAAGCCCTGCCAGGTGATCTTGCATATTGCTCTACAAATTCAAAATACACAGGTGCACGTTGATCTGCTTTATGGTTACACCTTTTACATTACTGTAATATAATATGATAGTAAATCATACGTGAGGAGCTGCCCTGATCTAAGCCTTTTCGTCCTTAACGGAATCATGGACACATTACAAAATGCATCCAAACAGAGGTTGAGAGACACTCAAATTGAGTTGAGGTGTTTTGTTTAATGCATCCATCATTTTCAAGGTTACTTATGCAATTAAAAACATGTTTTAAACTGCAGCAAGAAGAAATTTGTATATTATAATCATTTTCATCAAAATTTTGTCTGACATGTAATAAAGCTTGGTCATAATATATGGCAAATATTGTTTGTTAATTGTGTCCATTTAATTTCATAGATCCACAGAGGTTCATAAGTAAAATCCTATTACAAGTCAATAAAGACTGGGAAATTTTCGCCATTGAAGTTTTAAACATATCAGAAAAAGTTGTGGAAGAAGCAGTGATGAAAAATGACAACTTCAAAGGTGAGACTTTTCATTAATTGATTAAGAATTGGTACAGATGCAAAGTGGCAAATAATACAAGAAAATTGTAAAATTGTCAGACTATATTTAATTGTTTGGGATTTAGCTAGAAACTTGTTATAAAAATGTATCGTCGGAATGATTCTATAATATATTCAACTTGATTGTACTATTACATTGAAATAATTCTAGCGATTGAAACCCATGATACTTCCTTGCAGATCAAATAACTGCAGTTACTGAAAATATGATCTCAAACCATGCCATTGTATTAGACGAAAATGCAAAATTGTGTAAGGAATTTGACCTTGAAATCGTGAAGGACGAAAACGGATGCTTCTTACGACACATTAACAACTCAAGAGCTGGTAAGTGTATAACTAATTTGTCCTTTTCTGAAAGTTTGTTGAGAGCCACCAGTTGTTTGATATTGTGGAACACCAAGAGCTAAGGAGAAGGTTCTTCTACTAATGAAGGATGCGTTATTGTTTGACTGTTAGAGGGGAGAGACGATCAAGGTCAAATGTCCTGTTTTCAAATACTAAAATTGAACGTTAGAAAGAGTATTGCTCTGCAATGTCATTACTGATCAAACTATTTGGAGAGGGGTGGTAAATAATCTCTTTACCACCACCCGGTTTCGAAGTCCATGAAAACAGTTTATCATGTAACCAGTTACATTAGAACACACTAGTCATTATTCCGTATATAAATCTATACGTATCAGAAGATAGCGCAACGGTGTAATTATATATTATCATGAGTATGTTATTAAATGTTGCTATCATATTCTTTTTAGTTTACATTTACACAGTTAATCTGATTTTCTCTTGTCATTATTGTCTAAACATGGAATGCAAATCCTTAATGTTCCACTACATATATGCTTTATACTACATTTCGTCGTTTTTGTAAACAACACAAATGGCTGTGGAAGTATATTTCTGCTAAATTTATGGTTTCCAAGTGTTTAAGCAAATTAATGCATTCGTGTTTTATTTTCTTACCAACGACTTAATCTTGAGTATTTGTCATTGTTTTATTCAACGGCGTTTTTTATTTTAGACCTGGTTCTACAAACAGCTCACGAGCAGGATCCTGTAGATATTCCAAACAGGTTCGTTTGACTAGTTTGAACAACTATCATGCATCCATACACGTCTATGCAACAGCCATTCTATCTCAAGCTTGCTGATTGAAATATAAGCGAGAAACTTTTGTTTGGCAAATAGAATCACCCTTAAGGTCACAGCATACCAGTATTGAACAATAATAGAGGTAGTAGTTTAATATTAAGCATATTATGAGTGTTTCATAAACTAATGAAAATCTGAAATGATAGGCATTAGTTACTATAAAATCCATGACTGTGTCAACATATGGTGTAATATTGAAACTTAAATATTTACTTTCCTATTGTGTACATTTTAGTAAAAAGACACTATTTTCAACAGTATTGTTGGCATTGGACCACTTGATTGGAAACGTGGGACAGGCGAGATTATTGCAATCGTATTCAGAAACCAAAGATAATAAACGAAATGCATGTGAGCATCTAAGAAACACGGGAAGGCTAAAGGATAACCAGCAAATGCTCACGGAATTGAGTGAGAACTTAAAGAAATGCCATCTTCTCAGTGCATGGAAGCGACTCTCCTCGTATACTGAATCGAGTGAGTATATTATTACTTCAGGAACTTGAAGAATCAACAGAACACTTACTATTTAACAATTGCTATTGTTGTTCAAAAGTGTAACAATACATTTACATATTACTCATGAAATTCATTTAATCTGAATTAACAAAGGCACTATTAAAATTATAAGGTTATGTTGAAGATTGTTTCTACTAATAAAATGTTAACTTTTTTAAATAGAAACGTTTGGAAAACTACTCTCAAATATTTCACACGGAATGGAATGTGACTGGGAAATTTTCGCAGTCATCGATTTAAAGCTGAAAGAAGAAGATGTGGTTCAAATCATCTCAAGTGAGAAAACTGTTGAAGGTCAGTGACACATTTCATACATGAATATTATTGAAAATATTTATGTAATACTTGTAATACATGTCGAGGTTTTAATACAAAACGTGCCCCTCTTGCGATACAACTTTTGTTGATAAACCTCTATTTTTCTACACATGGTAATCATTAAAAGGAATTGTCAATGAAGTTTTCGCTAGAGAAACGTGACTGATCATTCTGAACTAATAATGAATGGGAGTCGCTGAAGGTGTTGTCCCGACTATGTAATAACACAGTGTTCAAACTTCATTGTAATACGTTAATGTACACTTTGTACGATGTGTGCCTACTTTTTTTCCGTCGTAGTTGCAACTTGCCTACGTTACAATCGACCCCAAGTCTTGGACGATTATGATACAACTAGTATGTCAATCCATTGTGTTTTCTAACAATTCAACCAATTAATTTAATATCTTAAAAACAACATAGCATCCATGGATGCTAAACAACAGGATTTGCACTTTGTAAACGTGGTCTTCAATACGTACAATTATTTTACTCCACCCCTACATCTAATGTATACTGGTGATGAGATACTGTTCATACGAAAGTTTTGTCAAAATTATTAAAACATTTGCTCACACCACACCCATTACAAACTGATCTGAAATTGGTAGGTCGGAATGGATTTTTAGGCGCTACTATAGAGTGACGTAATACGATGAGATACGAACCTCCCAAAATTAGGCTAAAACCCTTAAATGATATCAAATATCAAAGCTGCCCATTTTTGTGCTAAAAATACCATTTTAAACTTCCAATTTTTTTGGTGAAAATTTGCATTACGTCAATGTAACACGCTTAAGGTTACATGATTAAAGAGGTAGTAAATGTTGCATAAAAAATTGAAGACGGTTTTATAAACTTCCCTTCAAGTTACAGAGTAAATTCCACTTTCAAAGTGTATACGACTATTTGTATTTTATTCTTGTTACAAGCATTCGGGGAATATTGCAGAATCAAACGCAAGTGTCACGAATATAAGTATCGGTTGTATTTCTCTATTTATTTATACCAAGGACTTGAACAACTCCTGGATGGACGTTGCACAATATAAACAAACGGGTTATTTGGCATATATTATTATTGTGTTTTTTCTACCTCTACTTTGTTTTCACATCTTCCTGTGTAGGTCAGATTCGAAGTGCATTGGACTTATGGTCAAAAGAGAACAATTGCAAGGAGTATGAAAATCTTTTGAATATATTGGTAGACAGCTCTGTTTGCAACGACACTGAACATAATAGCTGCTGGAGGAGGCTGTCAGGTTATCAACAAGCAAAAACTGGATCAGGTAATACAACAAATATCATTTGGAAAGAAATAACTGAAAGTTTGTTATTATTGTCAATCTCAATATTTCATCATTTTCTCAACATGTAATAACCAGTATATGAAAATACATACGAAGTAAACGATTTATGTTCCCTCTGTAAAATGATATCACTATTCCAACATACATAATGACGTCTGTATGATATGAGATGTAGTTACAGAAGTGTCAAAAAAGAACGTTGAACATCAAGAACAATTTTGGCAATGAATTGCATTTTATTTGAAGCTTAACATAGTCACATACATTATTTGACTTCTCTTGTGTTACCACATGATCATATATTTTAATCTTAAGAACAAAATAAACATGAATAACAGTACGCAAAATCCGAGTAAACGAAGAACAACACGGCAACACATCAACAACTTCTAATGCAACGGTGAGGCTTCAAAACGAGATCATTTCATGTTTTAATGAAATAGGGGTAGAAAGGAAAATATCACAGACAATTTTAATCGTCTCATTACGAACCTAAATCCCCAAGTTGTAACTTTTCTATCATTTCTGAAAGCTACTGTAGTAGGTATTTGCATTATTTAGTAATGCCATGTAAAGGATTCAAGGATAATCAGATAATCTGATTGAAATTTCTTAATTTAGGTATTACCGAGAAACGTTAGAGTACTGCTATACGATTTGTTTCATTATGATTATCATATACATCTTGCATCATCAGCAGTAGACGACCAAAATACCAACGAGAGAAACTGCGAAAGGTAAGATTTTCTACGGTTAGTTGATAATGAAAGTAACGTGTTAGATATAAAGACGAATCCGAATATTAGGGCAATGGGATGATATGAATTGTGCACAAGACGGAAAGGTGGGTGGTAATGATAGGCAAATGTGTTATCACACCAAGCAACTCCCACTTATATGTTAAACGTTTTAATGCCTTACGTTTTTGTTAATATGATATATATGAAGTAAATATGTGCTACAAGGACTATATTCATGTTAATTACATTTAATGATTATTATTGATCACATTAGTGGTTAGTACTACATATGTGATAGGTATAACATTGTTAAACAACGACATACTAGTAGTTGGGTATGCCACGGTATGCCGGTTGATACGGTAATGCACGCAGTGTATATTAAGGAAAGGTTTGCAGTAGTCGTTGTTAAGACAATGAATTAAAAAGAGTGGACATGATACGATCTAAGTGTATGTGCTATGATTGTTATAATCGTTGTTCCTTTGTTCAATGCTAATAACAATGTAACATTCTATCAGCTTGTACGATTCTATCATCTCTAATACAGATCACAAAACCCAGACGATGTGTTCAACGAAATGATCAAATCAGTTTCAGTAATGATTGGAAACACAGGAGCCTTCTATTTACTTCAAACGTATAATGATGTTTGCGATCAAAATGAGGTAAAGGAAAATGACGATCGATTTCAAAATAAAGACTTTGACGGTGAAATACTTATCAAGTATTTGATAGAACGTGGACGCCTTTCTGACGATACAGAATCTTTGGACACATTTCGAATCAGGCTCACAGAATCAAATCTGTATCGTGTCAGAAACAAGTTGGATGAGTACATTTCGCAACAGCAGAACAAAGAAAGGTATGTTTGCATGCTTTACACAATTATGAGTTATTAGTGTAAAGTCGCATTCAATAACTACAGAAAATCAATATATTGAGGCAAAATTGAACAACTGTACCATAATATTTTACTTGATAGGATGAATTTCTCCTTAGTTTAAACAAACTTGTAGCGTGAATTGACTGGCGGTGACCCAAACTTTCACGGTGGTAAATCTGAATAAACCCTAATGTCTACATTTAAATTCCCTATATTTGTCATAATGAAAAGTAACCATGTTCCATCTTTGTATTATTTGTTTATTATCTTAAATGAAACTTAGCTTAAATATTAGGTAAATCAAAAAAACTTTCGATGCTTTGTGGAAATTGGCAGTATATGTGCACGGCCAGATCTTAAAAACCCTTCGAAATTAACCTTTTCCTAACTAGGAGTGCCCTTTAAAGTTGACTATTAAGTAATATGAAACATGATGGGTTTTTTTCTTGGCAGGAGTAAGTGTTATTGTGATGAGCCGTGTAGCTACATAACCTGAAAAATTTACGTCTATACGACTTATATCTTCTCAAAATAACCTATCAAAACATACTCTAGCCAATTAATGAAATTCTTTGTTCTAACTTCGCAGTAACGATGACCGATTTATGGATCCGAACTCAAGTTATGTGCAAACGAAAGCTGTAAAGGGCTCAGTAGTTTGAAGGTTTCAGCATCGTATCCTCCAGCTACCAATGTGAAAATGCTCATTAGATGATAAAACATGCATACAGTGTGACATTAAAATATCCTTGAAATGTGAACTGTTTCTGAACATTTCATGCTTTATTTCACTTTCAACGAACTAATCATTGCAAAATGGCTTTATTTTACTTGATGTATTTCGTCTCTTCTTAAATAGGTTTTAAAAAACAACATTGTCAACATCTGCACAAACAAGTCGTGCTTTCCAGCATTTAAATATACTGTCCTATACATAAAGGAATATCAGTGTTATCAGTTAGTAAGAGTGTTTGCACGAGCTCCTGAGATTGTGTTTTACTTGAAACTCCTAACATTCTTATATAGAATAAGTTGTCATAGATATCAATAGATGGTTACAGTTTGACGCCAATTTAAATAGATATATATGATAGCTTCCAATGCAGTAAAAATCGACCACTCATATTCAAATAAGCAGTTCAACGTTTCAACGCAGGAGAATTTGCACTCAGCTAAGGAAGAGTTTAAAAATTAACACAGGTTTTTCCTCCTCTCCCCCTTTGAACCTCACAGTTGTTAGCATAATCTTGAGTTAAGGGCTACCTATATAGATCTGGTATTTAATCTCAATATGCTTCTGAATGCACCAGTTGACGTCTAAAAGTTTAACTTTCTCCGGGGCCGGCTTCAATGGCTCCAGTACAGCCCTTTGCTTTTCTAAATTACTGTATTTGCCTATCGCCTAATCATTAATCAGTTGCGGGTTTTGAACTTGCCTGCCCCCACCCCCTCCCCAAACAATCTTTTCGCGTGCACACTGCTGACAGTCACTGAACAAATGCCTCAAACATTGACGTAGTTACTCGTTTCACTCGTCATGGTGGAAGAAACTTTAGGTAAAATATTGCTTGGAAAGGAAATTTAACCGTTTGTAGTTACATGATCTGAAACCGATGATAGCATCTTGTTGTATATATTTAAACATTATTTGACAAAAAAATGTTTCGGATTAGCTCCACGGCTTTGAAACCGTACACTAGTATTCTTAAAGTTTCTTATGAAGTTGCTTGCAGAAATTTCATCGCCAACACAACTACAATTAAGAACGGAATCAATAATTTGTGTATATTTACTTTTGAAGAACATTACCAAATTTAGATCACTTAATTTTTTTCCGAAATTGTTCCTTTTCATTAATTTTTGGCAGTTTGATGCGGTTAAATCTTCTTATTTGTTATTCTTTTCTTTATTACTTGGTAAGCTATTTTTCCTTACACGGAGACTTTGGAATTTATGTATTCTGTGTTGATTTCAATGATTTGTATTCTTGATATTGCTCTCATATATATGCATGCTTACACATTGTGGGCTATAAATATGTTTGTAGTCACGTGATAAATCTACTTGTAGTAACCGTGATAAATCTATTTGTAATCCCTGTGTTATCTTTCGCTTTGTTTTTGTGTGTGTTTCATAAAGGAGACTTCTTACAGAAGCAAAGCAGATTTTTACAACGTAAAGGTGTAGCTCGTTCATACATTATTGATACACCAGTGTTTGATAAGCCTCCCTGCAGCGCTTGTGGCCATTTACATGATTCCTGCAGAAAGTATAATACCGATGTGTTAGCATCAACTTTATACAAACCGTATGCTTAACTATTTTTTTTTTCCATCTAGCAACAATGAAGCAAAGTAGAAAAATATGTAAAGATAAATTAAGGCAAGGAGCAACTGAAACCGAAGACAATCCCAAACGGGATAGCATTACAATGTGAGTTTGTGTACATGATATGTTCCTTTTAAATTATTATGTCATAAACTATTAATAGCATGAGAAACTAATATGAAGATATTTTTTAGGAATAAGCATTGCTTTAGTCTTCAATGATGTCCTTGTATTAGAGTATGAGTATGCTGAGATTATGGTCAACGCTGGAGTAGGAGCTGCAGGGGTCTCTGGGAATATATTCGAAAGTAAATCCACACTCCCGTGGGGTTTCTACAGTTTGGTTAAACTCAAACTATCAATCCCTTTGTATAAGAATTGATTTAAACTGTTTCATGGCATGTGTGTGTATTTCTTGTGATGGCTTTCACGGCTGTTTCAAATGATTTTTCAATGATTGTTTTTTCAAAGTACTGCAGTTAATTTCAATCGTGACATATTTTTGTGGTATCATAACTAGGTCAACATAAATTTCTTACAGAACAATTTACGGATACCTTATAGCTTTTGACAATCTATTTCTTCAATTAAACTGACAGTGAAAAAAGAGAGACTGCAGAAGTTGCTCGATCCAAAAGTCATATGGTTCGTAATAATCACTTATTATTACAGCACAATGGAAACTGCTGCTTAGTAGCGATGAATTTGTCACATTCCGTTTGGATATATCAACTTATGTTACACAAATTGCACAATCCTTTGCTGAGTATTGGGATTAACGTTTAGTTACCACTCGAGCGTTACGGAGACATAACTGCACTTTACTGTCTCCACAGTGTGGTTAGTACACTTTATATTAAAGGAAACGTAATCAAATCTAAAACTTAATGGCTTTAGGCGATCGAGTAATTTTAATAGGTGGTATAGACAATCACAAAGCAATACTTCCAGTCCAGTTTACATTTCTCTTGCAATATTCTTGTGAAATGACCCTTTAACCATCTGGGGGTCAGAAATTAAAGTGGCGGGATGAATTAGTATAACGCATAGTCTATTTTTTGAAAACACTGGATTAAGATGAATTTTTCAGTCTGCACAGTTCATATTGTACAGGTGTATATCATGAAACCTGGAATGCAGCTATAAAACGTCGTTAGCAAAGGAAGATTGGATATTTAAATTAAAAAGAAAATTTGCTGGCCTGAATGTTTTCACGATTTTTTATTTGCTCTGTAGTTAGTGATTAAAGCAATTTTGTGCACAATTCACCAAGATTTCAGCACTCAACCAATTGATAAAAGTTCCTACTTCAACATCAAATTGATATGATTACTGAATCCAATCCAGTTGTACACTGAAAATGCACTAGTAATTATATTGAACTTTGCATGTTTTTCATTGTTTCACACGATGGATGCTCTTTATAGAGGCATACACTATACACTCAGTATACAACAAGCAATTTGCACGTGTGTCAGCAAAGTTCATGTTAGTCCTGCTAAATGTGTTCATTGTAGCCAACATAAGTAAACCTTTTCTTAATTTAGTTTTTCTGCACACAAAATATTTAGCTTTGAGTGATTACCTATGGTATTGCTGGTAGCACTTGTAGTACTCTTGGAGAAATGCATATTTACCGATTACAGATTTTGTAGGTTTACCGACCACATAATTTTGTGGTTTCGTGGAATTTACCTTTATTGATTACATAATTTGTCTTTTTACCGATCACATACTCTGATGGTTAGCAGAATGCACGTTTACCGATCACAAATTTTGTAGGATTACCGATAACACACGTTTGAGGTTAGGCGAAATGCACGACAATAAAGAAGAGTAAACGCTTATGCACTTCTTAAAAACAATTATGTGGTATTAATATTAGTTGCAACACGTAAGTCTAACAGCGTCTGTTTTTACCTAATTACATACATGATAACGCACCAAGCCTTTATTGTTGCATGCCCTTGCATGCACGCTGAACCATGGTTTCAAACGATCGTCTGCTTGTTAATCGGTTTCTGAATATCTTGGGACAAATTTCATTGAAAATACATATTTTATATTACCATCATATTTAATCCCGATGTATATGCGTATTTCAAGTCAAGCCAAATTATTGTAAATACCACAATCGGTTTCCTCCTTATAGGACGTAAAAACGTAAATGTAAAGAAACATTTTTGTATGCAATGCAAGCTAAATTTACAAAAAAAGAAAGAAAAAATGTTGTTATAATTTGTATTCACCAATACCACATTTATAGGGGAAGAAATTGAAATAACGGTGTATTCTTATCACATAAGTTTCTATATCGATGGGTATGGAGTGCAGTTAGTCACAATAACTACTGCGATATGAAACATCAACAATTTACTTTACAGTCAACAGTCCTTGTGCTCCATGAATATATATGGATGTGTTTCTCATAATGTGACCCTGATTTCATTTCACCCAATCATCCAATTTCCATATGTCATACCAAACGTAATGCACATATAGTTATCAACATCTAACTTTTCCTAAAACAAACTTTACAGATGCCAGACTGCACAGTTGACTACATAACGCTAGATCATGGTGATAATCACAATAACTTTCTGGGCATTCATAAGCAAGAGAATAAGACTGTGTATGCAACAATTATGCACGATGATAAGATGGATGAACGACAAAAAGGATCGGAGACCTCTAGTGAATGAGTCACCATATATATCAACATTCATGGCTGCATGGCATAAATCTATTCGTTGGTAAATGTTATAAAGAAAAATTGGAGACATTACCGGTTCATATTTAGTATATTGTTGTAACAACTGTGCAAAGTCTATAGGTCAACTTATTATATGATGTTTAATTAGGTATTAAATATTATTATTGTTATTGACAATCGAGCAAAGCAAACCATTGTTAAAGCAATATCAGTGTATCAGACAAACACCACTAAATGCAGACGAGATGACAATTATAACTTTGAGATGGTATTTTGGGAAAATCTTTATTTCTAGCCACTGGTTATTACGAATGATGTTACGAGCAATATGGGATATAAGCTACTATGACATGGCATTGGTACATGCACAAGGTTATGAACGTTGAACATATGTGTGTACACTACTACATCTATAATTACGACACAGACGTTAACCTATATTGATAGTCAATGTACAAAGCGATCAATCGCATTGCATGTTTATTATGACTAAAAAAATACCGTTTATAACCATGGTGTGGATTTATCCAGAGGACAGTAATATAATCAAAATGTTATATTGGAAGCTAAAGGCAAGATGCCTAATTATAATACTCTGACTTTATCCAGGATCTTAGTAAGACAAATGATTGCTTGTAACTTCTAAACACGATACAAACTTGCAACGTATGGATATATTAGCAAAGCAAATTGCTAAAACCAAACAGATTACAACATAGAAAAATGTGAAACCTATATAAACGTTTGGGTGACGCGATGTAATAAAAATTGCTCGAGTATATTCAACTGCTTGCATGGGTGGAGTTTGCTCAACTTGGTTTATGCATTACATGAATTTGTGTTGCTGTTGTTCTAAGTCATTATAATTTAATATTACCGAGAAAAACTGTTCATGCGTAAACTTCTTTATTTGCTATGAGTAAATTTTAGTGTTTATCTTTTGTTTCATCCTCATCGGATGTATATTAACGTGTATTACATTGGCAATTTTCGCTTTATTTGACATGTTATTAATAGTCAAGAGTAAGGTATGGTCATGTCTATTTATTTATTTTTTTTTCTTATTCGGCTCAGTCCAAGAGACATTAATTTTAATAATAACGTATCAAACTGTCTTTAATTTAGGCAAACTACACTGTTATTCATGCTTTGTTTGTAACCGTAAGTTTCATATTTCACTAACATAATAATACATATTAAGAAGTTTCCCTGTTTAATCGTAAAATAATTGCACTCTACCTTAAATCACTGAAGTCATATAATGAATCATAAAACAGACACTAACAGTTGTGGTGTACTCTCTCATATATTATTGGTGTTGTTGTTTCGATTTTTTCCTACTCTTTTCAACACGTCGAAGTAATTCATGGTTCATGACTTATTGTTCCTATTCCATCTAGCGTTTGCGTTTGTGTCAATGTATGGTGTATGCGTGGTTTATTACATATTGCTCCACTGAATGATCTTCGATATCTAGGAAGTAATCGAGGGGTATAAATGTTCGTACAGAAAATTCGGGCAATTTAAACCTTCTCAAATATTGGACCTGAAGTGATCACATTTAAGCTGTATGAAAAACTTTCTGTGAAACTTGAATTACTTAACCTCTTTCATTAGGTTTTTTTTAAATTTATTTTTATCACTTTTCTTTGTATTAAGCATGCATCGATTTACGCGTGTCTTGTGCGCAATCCTAAAGGTTTATTGCGGGATTACAGGATATAGAAATAGCTTTAGGTTATAAACACTATATACAGCTATTGGATATGTTGTGGACCTCTAGGTCTTAACAGCACACTCATTTGGAACTCAATCATACAGCGTGCGTTAAAGTTCCTTCCTTTTTTACTGATGTTAGAAATCAAATAAAAACTCAGTTTTTTTAAAACTTTCTGATTCCAGCAATAAGTTAATTAAATTCAGAGCCTGGGCAAACGTTTTCTTAGTCTTACGGCTAGAATGTATATCGTATTAGATGGTGTATAAACATTGGATAATTACGGGGACAAACCACAAAGTGTTATACTTGATGCGAAATTGACTCCTTAATCCAATGACTAAGTGAAGGGAACGAATCATGTTAGCATTGCCTCACATATACCATGCACGGTCTCGCAAATACCATTGTGTTAGAAATGTTATAGAAAACCTTAAAATGAACTCTTCACAACGTGCTCGGTACACCAAAGTGAAAGCTGTTGTAACTGATTAAGCTCATGAAGTTGCAAAGAATGACAAAACTGTCACCATCTTCAAGTTTTATGCTCTGAAGGGCTTCAAGGAGCTTAACAGAGTAGATGTATTATTGCTTGACTGCATCAATACACCAGCGTTATAACGAATCAGCGTATACTGTAACGAACAAACAATATAACAATATTTCATAGAGCAGTCAAAGCAAACTGCACCTCGTTTCAAATTTCTGAATCGGCTGTACGACATAATATCATAAAATTTTAATAAAATTACAAGGCGGCCTGGACTACCGAAAGAAAGTTACTTAGATGACAACAAATATTTGCAAGCAGTGTCCAATAGAACGCATAGTCTAACAAAAACTACAGCAACTTCAAATGTGAATCGTTTATCAGGAAAAAGAACCTAAGGCTAGACTATGAACGAATTGCAAGTATTCGTTTACCTTCAGTGCTTAGTAAAATACAATTTGATATGTAGGGCGTAACATCATTACACTGAAAGAGACAGATTGTAGAAATGTTGAACAGTGCAAATGAAATTGATAAAGGGCATTTGAAAAAGAAACACCGTAATGTTGGCAATCTTGGGGGCACGAGGGGGGGGTTCATGGCACTTAATAAGGGGGCACAATGTTTATTTGTGAATACCGTTCTGGTGGAGCGGTCTAAGGGAAGGGTCCTTAGATGAAATCTGGTGCTATATTTTACAACTTGAAGTAACTTTATGTTCAAGAATTTTCGGTCTTATTCTGTCCGATATTTATGTTTTTAATTAAGACAGATACAGTTTTGTTTCAGTATTTTTTAACACTACAACTCGCATCAGGGGGGGGGGGGGCATTTGGGTGTGCACGATTTTGGACTGTTTCTTGCAACTTGCGAGCTGGACCGTTTCTCGCAAATCCGCTAGAACTGTGCTGTGTTCTCGCAATCTGCGAGCTGGGATGTTTCTTGCAATCTGCGAGTTGGGTCGTTTCTCGCAAATTCGTGCGAGCTGTATTGTTTCTCGCAACTTGCGAGCTAGACCGTTTCTCGCATATCCACTAGAGCTGTGCTGTGTCTCGCAACTTGCAAGCTGGACAGTTTCTCGCAACTTGCGAACTGGACTGTTTCTCGCACTTGCACGCTGGACTGTTTCTCAAGATCGTTCCGACTAAAACAGAAACCTTAAAATTCGGGGGGGGGGGGGCGTCTTAAATACTCATAGACACAAAGTAGGGAGATGTTCGAACTTGAGCCTCAGGTTACTTTTAAGTACTTGTATGTCAGTTTTTTCCCAAAATACCGAATTGAATTGTGAGCTAGAATAATGTTTCAGCATTTTAAATTTAAGGATAATACCATAACTTACTCTAGCAAATTGCAGTATTTTCTATGGTCTCGATAGACTAACAAATCTTTTAACGTTGGTTAAGTTCACTTCACTGATACGGTCAATCAAACATTGGCAGACAGTAACGACTTATTCGTAGCTTTTTCAGATTCCTAAATTATCTTGACTTTTACCTTAAAACATAAAGGAAAACATATGAAAGTATTATCAAGTTAAAAGTCTGGAACCGTCCCGATAGTGAGTCACCGATACCAGTCACCAGGCAGAAACCAGAAAACACAATTAATTACCATTCCTTAATACACAAATTCACGATTCCTCACACAAGTGTCACTTCAATCAATAAAACTCGCACATAGAAAGTACACATGTGGGCTTTATTGAAGTAAGCGGTTGGACGTTCAACCATCCATTATTTTCCCATGCATCTTGCATATCTGAGCGCGAACACCCCCCCCCCCCCCGTTTTAGAGTTTTGATGTCGGCCGACGCGCGTGCACGCCGGCAGCGGGCTCTTTTGTTTTGGAATAACTGTCTGTAATAAGCGTTGGGAAACGTCGTGCGTTTTCTTTTGATCTTAACAAAAAGAGGTTAACTTACAAACAAAACTACGATTCTGATTCTGAGAAACGACGCAAGGGCGCCAAACAAAGTTGGAACTCTGGAGCTTGAGACGGGAAATCAAAGTAGAAAAATGTATAACCCACGCTCAGTACCAAGCTCTGTCAAATATATTTAATTAACAAAATGCGGCCTGCTAGACATTTAGGCCAAATTTCTGTAACAGTTGCTAACTATGCATGATAAAGCAATAATATACCTTATTTTACTTAATTGTTGAACATTAAATTGAGCAAATTAACTAATTAAATATACAAACATATACATAATGAGCTCAAGAAGATTAAAATAGAGAACAGAATGTAATATTTAAATCAAGCTTCCGAATATAAGTTGGAACTGCATTAACAGAGTATCATAATGGCATACCGAAATTAATTTTTAATCAGTTCAAGCTATTTAATAACCGTACGTAACAATTCTTCACTATCATCAGTAATCAAACCAGTATCATCGGTATCTTCATGGGTGACTGCTTCGAGTACAAGTGTCTTTGGAAATGTTCAATTTCAGATGTGAGAAATGTCACTTGAAATAAAAGACTAGGCTAATATTCACACAATAACATTAATTAAATTTAATTAATCAATATTCTAAAATAAATACTTTGACACATGATCTTTATTGGAGTTAAAAGTTGCAACTGTTAACAACAATTACATTGACCGGCTACGGGTAGTACATAATAAGATCAATTTCCGCTGAAGGGTTTGTATTGCTGATTTTAGCCGTGACTGGTAGAACATATCTGTTTAAATTAGACACATGAAAGTCTAAAGAGCAAAACATTGTCCATATATTTTTACTTTGCAAAGGTAATTTAGTAAGTATATGACTGATCACACGGTAGCAAGAATTATTCATATCGTATCAATCAATGTGGAAATGTGTGCGAGAATGATGAGCCTTCTTAATGACACTTTTAAGACCAGCGAATCGAAAACAGAGCATTAAAACACTTAGTTTATGGAGGGGATTCCAAACAGTGCAGCCTCAAGAAAAGCGAGTGTTCATGTTTGCTGCAAATATATGTAATTAAATCGGTTACAGGATATTGCATATTCTTGGCAAAACAGGTCACATTTATTATTAATGTAACAGCGCCTGTGAAAGTTAAAGTTTAGATTCTAAGTTAAGCTAGTTAAATGTTTTAAGTTTTACATCTATAAAGAATCGACATAAATGAATTTCTCTGAGTTTAGACTTTTATCTTTAACCTGGGTGGCATTGGATGAACTTTTTGTCACTTCTTCAATAAACATTTGACGCGACAAAGGGTTCACGCAAATAAAACAAAACGTATTAATGGTTTAATAACCAATATTATATCATAGATGACTGGGTCTACTTCGTAGTGTACAGTTGGCGATGGTAGTATCCAAAACATCCACTTCATACATACGGTACCACTGAAAGATGTCACCTCGAAATGCGAAGATGGGCGTCGTGCGCCCAACTATTTTCTTGACGTTTCACTATTCCAGTATATAGGTAGACAATACCTTATGATTAACGCTGTTATTATCGAGGAATATGCTTAGGTACACCGTTGTATTGTTTTATAAAACACATTCAATGTGGTTTATTAAATACCAGTTGGAAACTGCGCAACAGTTGTACGATTCCATATTCAATTGGCAATATCCAGTCGCGTAGCCAGCCTTCGTGGTGATAAGGGGCAAAGCGAATGTTTGTTCCAATTTTAAGAGTAATTAAAGTCAAGTTTAATTAAAGCATGTGTTAATATTACTGTTCATGTCATCATGTAGACATGTTACATGGGAAGGGTCTGTTTGTGGGAACGGGTGTGAAAATGAAATTCGGTAAGGGGTTAGATGCAAAATGGTATTATTATTTCCATCAATCTAAACCCATTGGTTGTAAACGACTTTGTTTGCGTGTGTTATACAATGTTAACTTTTTCATAGATACACAACCCTCTCTACATTAACGATATGAAATATTAAGAAATATATAATATAACAGCTAGGTAAACGTAAGTACCGTAGCTCAGTTTGAGTGATTGTTGCATTGAAGATTAAAAGATCGTATCATATTTTGTAAATTTGAAATGAACATGTTAATTTAAAGTTTCATATTTATTTTCCTAACTAACCAATAAGATAAAACAGATGGTAAAAGTATGGTATAAGAAGCCTGTTTTCACCAGGTAAAGGCCACATACTATAATTTTTAAGTAAGCACTAAAGTGCGTACAAACGCATAGGTAAATCCAAGACCTTATTAAAAAAAAAACATTGTAGCATATGCTCAGTTAGTACTATATTTCTAATATTGGAATATCATACCGTCGTAGTTTGTCATGGCCTTTTGATACACATTGGAAAGTAAATTAGGTACGATTGAAAGTGAATTCATACTGAATAGTTTGTAAAGAATCCGAGGAGTGTGCATAACTTACTCAACGTTAGGACGTTAAATATATTATAATGAAAATAATCGTCACGTAAATTTCCTATAGGTATGCTTGGAAAATCAACGGATCAACGAATATGAGACCATGCATTTTATTCGATATTTAATTTAATTTTTCTCTTACGTTCTGTTCCACGTGGTTCACTAGAGAGATAATGAGCAGGATACGGAAACCAGTGCTGTATGTAGCTGAAGTGTGACAGTAATGGAAACGTTATTGACAACGGGTGATAACTGATGTGTCACACAATATAATATATATATAGTTGTGAAAGGTAACAGATTGACGATTTGACGATTCAGATGGTTGCTTTTCAAATATGATTACAGAATGAAGCTTTGGCAGTTTTATGACAGTTCCATTTCTGGACCATCCGAACAATAAACTAACTTAGAGTAATACAGGGGTGTCAATCATAGGGGACAAGGGGACACGTCCCCTACTTTCTAAAGGTAAGGGGACGCAATTTCAAATGCTCCCCCCCCCCAGGTTGAGTGACTGACTCGTGTGGGAGCTAGCCCTATCTGGCTCATAATGACTCGTTTATTTTATAAAAGGCGCTCAAACATTGTGCTATGAGATTAGTAGTTATTGTGTTTTCGGCTCAACCCTTATATACAATTTAAACTTTTCAATTGGGTTGAAATAATAATAATTACGGCTTTCATTTATAGCGTAAAGTAAATGACGAACGCGGCAATACACCGCTGAGGCAATATGCTAAGCCAGCAGATCATGCAATCCTGTCGCATTCGCCAATATCATTTCCAGTATATTATTTCTCATATTTCATAATATGTTGTATAATTACGTATAAAAGCATTGTAACACTTTATGTAAATTATATGTGCATTCAGGTTGGTGAGCTATGCCACTCATATATTCTTGTATTTAGATCATTAAATATTTCATAGGAGTTTTGAGGCAGATAAATATACGGTGCTAAGCTGCTAGTAATGTTGTTGTAATATCCACGTTACTCATTGTACCTCAAGATATAGCTATTACTTATGTACATATCAGGCGCGTATCCAGGGGGTGTTAGGGGTGCGCGCCCTCCGGATAAGAAGGATAAGAAGGAAAGAGGAGAGAGAAAAAAAGAGAAGAAAAAAAGGGAGAAAAAGAGGAGGAAGGAGAGGAAGGAAGGGAAAAGAAAAGGAAGAAAGAGAGAAAAAGGGGAACAGGATGGAGTAGGAGAAAAACGCCAAGATACCGGGAAGTGAAAGAGGAACAGGGTCATAATTACAGCGCTGATCCCTATGCCAGCGACGGATCGAGAATTTCGGAAGGGGCGTGCGCCTCACCCTACCCCTTACACCGACAACTCCATTTTTGACGTTTCCATTTTTCCTCTCTCACTGATGATCTATATATATACTATATATGGTCTATCATAACGCGTGTGTGTGTATACGGACGCCATAAACAATTGTACAATTGTACTATGAAAACAAATGTGGCTGGTCACGAACTTGACCGAGTCGTCGGGGAACAAGTGACGCATTTGGGTATTAGACCAGGATCTATATGCGAACTGCAATATACCTATGTCTTTCGATGCAACACTGCCATCCAGAGATAAAATGTGATACACTCCGACCTGAATGCTAGTTGTTACCCCAATCCTAGTACCGTAACTCGTACAATGAATCTAATAATAATTTCCGCATGCCATTGGAGAATTGAGCACATCTCCTGTGAATAACATTTAGTGGATCGAAGGGCGTATCATGGGAGTGGGTGGGAGGGGGGAGCAGACGCACCCATCATGTCTTGAAATTGTTCCCATCTGCATGAAAACGCGCGCCCCACAACCCTACGCCCCACCCCTCTAATCGCTTCCCGAAGAGTTACGAATCTTAATTAATGACCTTCACCCGTAGTACCAAGACCTTGACAAAATCCGGCAACGCACCACTTCGTGGGCGGATTGGGGGGGGGGGTGGATTGGGAGTTTACCCCTCTCCCCTTGAGTTTTCTGAATTAAAAATTTTTTTTTTGTACGCAGTGCCCTCCTATTATCGCAGGATCCACACAGAGCCCGTACATATCTACTCTGGATCGAGTTGAAGATTGTAATTTGAGTGATTTGACCCAGGGACACACCCTCCCCTTAGACCTTTCCCCTAGGACTGCCATCACTTATTGCCCAAGCATCAACAAACTTGCAAATTTTACCATATCAGTCATTTCAATTTTGCTGAAAGTGAACATGAAAACTCCACCTAAATATCATTAGGGGTTCGGTTGCCCAGTGTCCTTGCAATTATAAATGTTGGGGGTCGCTGCAGAGGCACTGATGCTGCCATTTTGGCTGCTATTGAGTTGCCATTTTGTAAAATTTCCTGCGCTCCGCGCCAACTGATGGTGGCGCTTTGCTTTATAGTTACTGCCGTCATTTTAATTTTGCCGACAGTGTTCACGGAAACCCGACTTATCTACACGGCTAGGAGGTGTCATTTCTGCAGGTAAGTGTTATAAGCTGGCCTGCCTTTTCGCAAAATAGTTCCCGGCCAACAAATGGTGGGGTCCTGCTTTGTTGTCAAACTGTCTGCAACGTTATAATCTATTATGTTTTCTACTGCCCACTCCTGCACAGATGCTAGACAACGTTTAGCAAGTGACCACTATTTATTACCCCCCCCCCCAAAAAAAAATCGTGAACCCCTCTAGGCCCCCACCAGACACACTTAGACTCAGTTGGAAAAAATCTATTCAGTTGGAATTTAGAGTTCTTCACCCCCTAATCATCTGATCCTAGCTACGTCACTGATTGGTTGTCCGCAGATAATTGGGCAACATTATGGGGAGGTTTGAAGTAAATTTAACGAGAAATGTAAATTTTAATATTCTGAACAAATAATGGGCTTAAAACCTTGAAAAGTGGAACTGACGGGTATTGTTGCCGCGACGTAGAATCACCTGCAAGAGCAAAGATCCACGGGAGATACTATGAGGTCGAACATGATGTCTGACTGGTGAAATTCTTCAATAGGGTTATGGATCAATAAAAAAATATAGGGA
>KN882238.1:68914-79223 GCA_000934455.1 Apostichopus parvimensis
TTTAAGTGAAGTGAGTTATAAAATGCTCTCTGTAATCTCTGGTGGAATAACTTAAAGATGTGGGAAAACAGTTTGTCTACTTATTGGAGGATTGGTAGCCAAGTCTAAGTAAAATCTTGTCTGGTAGGGTGGGGTAACAAACTTCTCTTTGTTCTAAAAATGGCTTGAAACACTCAAGTTTGCAAGCAACTCTATCATTCACCAAGATACTCCAAGCTGCCATACACCTGCAGTGGAACCAGTTAATTAGAAATTAATTGCATTAATTTCTACACAGCTAGGAGTTCATCTTTCGACTTTGCCCCAGACCCTTCAGTAGCCTATTCATTTTCATTGTGCATCCCTAGTGTATTTTACCTGTAAATGTATACATGTTAGTTCTGTGCTGCCAATGTGCACACAGAATATATAGCAAGTGTTTTATTTACTATTTTTGACCCTGTGGTAGCCGAATGCTCACATGCTGTATGTATTATTTGATCCTGTTATGGCTGAATGCACACAGACTGTAATTATTAGTTAAACGTTGTGTACCTGTAATGTCTTTAGGGAGTCTACAGGTGAAATCATTATTATTGTTACCTGTTGTTTAATAGTATGTTCATGGGGTTGATTATGGCACTTATAATGCCCTCAACCGCTGCCATCTTATGTGCATCGTTATGATCTAACCTACATTGAATACATTGAGAGTATTGAAGTACTTTAGGTTATTGGTCTAACGAGAACCCACATTGGGATATTTATTTAGTTTACTATGTACTCTTACGATACGTCTAGCATTACTCGTTACTGTAATGCACTCACATTATTATCTAGTGGTACTAAGTTTCCCCTATGTGAGCTATGTTAATTTAGATCCCATGATGCAATGCTACACTTTTACTAGTTGCCATGGCGATAGGAATAGCCGAGCTTCTGAAAACCTTTATATTTGAAGAGTTGTAGCAATTATATAGGTAGGCATATTGGTATATTGTCTATTTCGTGAATCGAGACACTATTGTTGTTGTTTTCTTAGAGTAGTAGCATGTATTTAGCCCTATGAGTCACCCTTCACTGGTACAGTTTCCATCTGACCAGATACAGCAGATAGGCTAGGTGACAGGGACGCTTAGGTACCTGCAGCCTAACAAAAGATGTATGTTGCCATGGCAACCTGTGGTGTAAGTCAGTAGAGGTGCATGGGTTGAATTACATAGTTGGTATGCTACTTTTGTTGCTATTATTACTAGCTGAGGGACTTCCCCAGTAGTACTTTATTTATACGTGTAGACTTCATGTAAGACATGGAGGGTGTAATGATTTTAGAGTTAATCACTCGCCTCTATTAGGATATGTTCGTAGTGGAACTAGGGCAACCAGCTTCTAGTTAAATATATATTGAACTACGACATTCCAAGATTTATACTGCTATGCCGAGTAGGGATAGACAGTTCACTTATTTATGGAGCACTGTGTTATTGCTGTATGAGTAACATGGGCAAGTAGTTGCATGTTTAGCATCCAGTTGCATATTAGTGTTATGTCTAGGAATGTTCACTTTATTTTAAGACTTAATAGTTAATTTGTTTTTTAATCTTGTTTGTTATGATTATCTTAAATTAAGTTAAATTTCTTTTTAACATATGTCAATCTGCTTTTATGTTAAGTAAGTCCTCCCCAAATGAACTGTAAGGCATAACTTTTCAATTTTGTTTGGAAGACGTCATTTCTAGCGCTTTCGATTTTGCCATACAACTTCCAGTGGAGTCTGTTGAAGGAAAATGAGATTCAACTGAGCCTTCTCGGTTTATATATCTCTATGGTGGGAACCAGCCTTTAAGTCCGCTCTCATCGATCGTTGCGGTCAGCGGAGACGGCTTGTTCAAAGGCATGGGAAGCAGTTCGTGGCTCGCGCGGGACCCAAGATGAGAGGACCAAGCCGACGCAGGCTAACAACCGTTGTCAGGGGTTTGTAAACGTTGCTGGTTCTGCCGAAGGTTCTCACCGGCTGGCGGGTCGGTTCGCTTTCATTGAACGTTACAGCAGACGGGGGCGGTTTGTTCAAAGGATTGGGAAGTAGGTCGCAGTGCGCGCTGGACCCGAGATGAAAGGACCGAGTCGATTCAGGATAACAACCATCGTTAGAGTTGTAAGCATTGCTGGTTCTGCCTCGTCTTCTCAGGCAGTCTGTCGCAGGAATATTGTCACGAGACGGGAACGACCCAGTGACTCCGTCGTATAACAGTAACGGACGCGCTCCGAAGTAGAGGAGACGCGAAGAAGAACGAAGGAGAAGAGATGCAGCGAGTAACCGAAGGTGAGGAGACTTGGAGAAGAATACAAGGGGAGTGTTTTATGGGGGTCTGGAAACAGCTTGGCAGGAGACGGCGGTTTGAACGACAATTATTTGGTAAGTGTGTGTCTCATTTGTTAAGCGTTAGCGCACACTGTGTATACGGAGGCCCGGACGGCCTTGGGTTTATCGTTGGCGCATAGTTTTTCCTATTGGATTTTTGTAAGGAAGCCGTGCCCCATTTGTTTTGCGTTAGCACACATACTGCGTATACAGAGGACCGGACGGCCGTTGGTTTATCGTTGGCACATACAACTTTTCTATTGGATTTTGGTAAGGAAGCTGAGCCCCATTTGATTAGCGTTACCAAACACACTGTGTATACGGAGGACCGGAGATGTACCAAGGGACGTTTATATATTTGGCTACATGTGTATCTATCTTTCTTTCTTTGTCAATAAGGTGTAGCATGTCAACAATGGCAGAAAGTGAACACACAACATTATAGAAGTCCTATTACGATTCACTTAAAGATTCCAATTTTGTTGGTTTCATTAGTTCTGTATTAATAAATATTTACTATAATTAGGGAGGTCTTTTGGAGATAACTTGGGAAAGTTTGAAACAATATAGTACACTACTCAACTTTGTCTGTTTTTGTCCTGAAAGAAAAAGAATTGCTGAATTTGCTTTCGCTAGATTTAGGAGATAGGAGAATTTTACTTTCAAGATGACCTTAACCAAAATTTAATATTTGTACGTTACAGCTAAATTTAGAGCGAACCGATGGGTGCTGGTCACACGCTTACGAATATTTATAAAAAGTCCTATTGTTTCCCATTGATATCTGTGATGCTTCTGAGGAAATCACGTTATTGCCTTCGTACTACTTGATAGTCCAGTCACTTCAATCGATGAACCTCAGCTGTTTAGTGGGTTATCTCTCAAAAATGAAAAGATTTATAGAACATACAACCTGGATTGATACCAGTGGGTTATTTGTGACCGGTCTTAAACATATGAAACTTAATTCTGTCCCTAAGGTCATCCATTACTTCCTTTAGAAGTTGATTCCATTTTTGTATTTGCATTTCTAGATTTAGATGAGCGTATATGTTACAACCCCTCAGAAGGGGTTGAACCCCTCAGGTTTGAACTATAAGGATAAATACCATAGCTATTTCATATTTGCCAATTACCCAAACAGAGGACCTTGTCTCGATAAGAAGCGTGAACAACGTAACGGTAAGAAACGACAACTCTTCTGTAGGAATTAACATAGAGTAAATCCTAACAACTTTTGACTATAGTTTAAGAAAACTTACAAATATTTTTTTTTTTTATAACGGTGACGTTGTATATCGAGATGGTCAACTTACGAGAGGCCACGTTTTCCGGATGATCAATTTTATTTCAGTACAGCATGACGTGAGTCACCTTGCTGGAAAACAAGGCTGAGGACATCGAAAAGCCTACTACGATATAAATTGTATCACTAAACTGTACGTTACAAACCAGTTTATAAATATTTTGTTTCCTGACAGAAATACGGACCAGAGTCTCCACAAAGTTAATTTTAGGTGAGGAGGGGGTGGAGTGTGGTTTACAAATTAGAGCTATAGACTACAGATAACCAAAGTAATCTAGGTCGATGTTAGTTCAACGATCAAGGAAAAATCCTAATAATATATTTATGTTTTAGAACTGTAAATTCTTACATCGCCTTACAAACATTGTTTTTATGATATTGCTCTTCAAAGCATAACACAAGCCCAGGATTCACACAGATATCTTCTTTCACGGTACTTGCTTTGCGGTCTTTAGATTATTATTAAAATACTAATTTTAATATGTAAATTAATATGTTAACTAGTTTGTTCCTTAACTACGATGGTACAAGGAAACGCTAAAGCATTGCTTAATCCATTGTTTGAATTTGCATACACTTTAGACAGTTGCCGATACTGACATTACTTCGCAACGATAATTTGATAAGTAATAATATTACTGTACTGCTAAAAAAATGATGACTATACTTGTCACAAAAGATCTCTTATTATTATTTTTTTTTGGCACAGGGCATAGCACCACAAACAAGACTTCTCACGTTCATTTGTGATAAACAGTTATCTTACAATGTCGATTCGATTATCCATAAACATGGGAGTTTATATTATCCTCATAACGATTGTGTGGATTGATTTTTTAATTTTTTTAATAGATCATATCATACTGTAATGAAAGGATTTTTGAACTTAATAGCCACAACCACAAACTTCCAAAGGAGGCGAACGATTATATATACAATATTATTTAAGTATTGTACATAACCTAGATAGCCACGATCTTCAACACTTACTCCGATTAAATATGTCACATATTGCAAGAATAAAGGAGAACTTTGAGGTGTATATATGTGAGGAAATCCGTGCGTTCCATGGCAAGTAGCCGTGAGTCATTTCCGGCTCGAACAAAGGGTCCATGTGTGTATGGCAATAATCAGCTGGGATATAGCTCAGTAAACGTGCCCGCTCTATATTTTACCGCTACTATGTAAACACCAATAGTTTAATCGAAGATTTCTTATATTATTACTGAGCATGTGATGCACTGTAACGCTCACATCGTTGACGCTTGGAGGTAAATAATCGTGTGTTAATCTTTTAAATTCTGGTATCATTGGGGTTATTCAGGGACTGTATATTTCATTGAGTGTTATCGACCATTTTCGTGTTGGTAAAACTCTGCCTGGGTCCGCTATCCTACTGTACAGATTATGCTGGGAGAGGGAGCCCTAGGCTAACGTGTTGTTGAGTAGGCATTCTGTGGGTTACAGATACTAATAATAAACTTGTTTTTATGGAGATAAATCTTTTTAAATATTCTACAGGGTTTACTTAAAGGTCAACATGACATCAATATTTTAAGAGAATGTAATACTTGAGAGATAAATCTAGGAGCCAGTTCATGAAGGGGGCTCACATACACGAGGTGGGGATTATGTTCTGGGAGAGCGCCCTCTTTTTCAGTTAAGATGGCGGAACCCCTGTAACGTCAAATTGATAATATTGTAGATGTACACATTATGAGGTTCTTAACTTGTAGTTACCGAACGTACCATAACAGCGTATAGCCTCAATCTGTGAATATGTATTTCTGGGTGTGTTTTTTTTATATCAGTAGGCTTTTTATTTTACTATTAAACGTTAAGACTTGAACACACCATATTTAAGGTCATGCCTTCTCACTTAAAGGGATAGTACAGTCATAGCTTTTAAGTAATAATATGCATATTAGTTAAGATATTTACCTTCCCTTTGACCAAATTCAATGGTTTGTATTAATTTCGCCATCCACTATTCGAGTATAGAATTGTTCTACTTAAATGTTGCAACTGAGAGCAGTATATGTGTTGTAGTTAAGTCGTATATGGGCAATATTCTTTTGTTTAGTATAAAGTTTTTGTTATTGGCAGACGTGTCAGGGACGTAATAGTCGCAGCTGCTACTCTGTATTGTTATGCGTTGTTTTAACACAGCTGCTCGTTGATTTGTTAAGATATCGCAAAGATGTCAGTGCATGTACACCTTTTTGGCCTTGGTTTTAGGTGACGTTAATATTTTGCTTCTAGGGTGCGTATATACTGTATAGCTCATTGTTCATATCTTCATTTTTACTTATTTCTTTTCTTTGCAGTGTGTCAGGGGTTCCATTTCATGCTTACCCGCTGCCCACTTGATTTTGACCGATTATTCGCTTTATTTCATGCTTAAATACATGGTGCCACCAGACCACTTGTGAAACAGAAACTCTTTGAAATGCTGTTTATTCTGCCTGCTGCATCCTCACAAGTATATAGCCTATTATCTGCCGTCATCGTCCAATATCAACATATTTATTACAATATGATTTAATATTGATGAACTTTTCTCAAATTTTCTCAATTTTGTATCGAATGATATAAAGGCTTAAAACAAAATTTCCAAGACGACAGTAAAACATATTGTTGAGCAAAGTGAAATCACGGTACCAAATATTGATAATAACTAGACGTAAAGAAATTGCCTGCCATACGGTTCAATATTATAAGACTAATACTAAGTTCGAAACAGAATGAAAAGGATTTTTAATATGCAGTAGTTCTACAAACGTTAGACTTAGATCGATTCAGTTATTGAGGTTCAATATAGTAACATTATTTACGTCATCATTCGAAATGAAATGACTTTGTCAAGACTAGCTATAATAAGCTACATTGTTCAGGGATCTCACATACCAAATCAAAAGCATGCTTTGGACAATTGGTAACTCTTGACATTTTTAATCAAAAACTGAGTTAAAAGACAACGTTCTTAGAGGTATACCACAACATGTCATTCAAATGTTAGCATAAACCTACCAGTAGTACATGTCAACATAAATGGAGAGAATATTGAATAATATTCCTCTTTTATAAGGCACTTTCTAATTTGCAAAATACTTCAATGATGTATAGTGATCAACTCAATAAACATGAGATAATCATCAACAATGTACGTTATTTTCATTTTTATCTAATACTTTATGTCATACTTAAGATTATTCAACTTAAATCTTCTTTGGTAAGCAGATGAGTACAATAAAACTACTTTATTTTCAATTTTGAACAAATAAACCATATAACAACAAATGATAACGTCTCTAGGAGGAGTATAAAGCCTTCTTAGCGTTCATCCTCATGTTCCCAAATATCAGATGGAAATGAACAACAACCTCCTCCCCTCACCCATCTATAACCTATCCTCCGTTTTCTATCATATATATCATCATCATGTCCTTCCTTATAAACATTGTCCGCGTTTCTCATTTAACACAAATTCGTTAGAAGTAAGATAAAAATGTCAATCTTTTGTCACCAAGTTTTTAAAATCTGAGAGCAGCTGACACTTATTTGGAATAATTTGTATTGATTTATGTTAGAAATGACCAAAACAAAAAATATATTTACTGCTTTATATATTTCGATATTGCGATGTTGTGACACAAATGTCATTGTGAAAATATAATGCATGCAATATATGAAGATATTGATTTTATCTTTTAACCTATACAGAAACCGCTCAGTAGATAATATATTTGTATATATAAATATTCCTTTCGAGTTCATTATTATTTATGCAAGACATTCGAAGCCACAAATCTCCCCCATTTCCCAAGGAACATTAATAGTCTAGTAGTGCAAGCATTATCAACGCGGTTTATGTAGCAAGACCACGATTCTTAATGTGTTATGTTCTTTCTTTGTATTTTATTTGGTAGGAATGTCTGGCGTGTTGTTTCTTTCTTGTAACGTAATAAGTAGCATGGACACTTCGAATTCCGGACACCTAAGCCTTAAAACACCCCAAAACTATATCTTCTGGTATAAATCACCTAAAAATATACTTGATATGGTGGGAGAAGTGTGTTATATTACGATACACGGCCAAACTTTCTTTCCTGCAAACTGTTTTTACGTTGTATTCCAAGAAGATTCTTGTGATTGTGGAACTGGTATTTCTTTGCTAGAGTATTGCGAATTTTCGGACACACAGTCCCACAGTGTGGCGCTGGTGAAAAAATTGGTGGCGCAGTTGCTCTTTCAGTAATTATAACAGACTTCATAGATCTCCGTCATTTTATTGACAAATATGTAAGTATTTACTTGCACAAGGGTCATTTTGGAGAGAAAATAACTGTAGCTTTGTACTTTTTGGTGCAATTTGGCTCTTCCTGTAGGTTGTCATGGTGAAATCGTGTATTTCTTAGGGGTGTCCGAAATTCGTAGGTGTCCGAAATTCGCAATACTGACTATACATGTACATGGTTTTCACACTCAACTGTACTTAATTCATGAAGTAGAGGACGCTATGTCAGTAAAGCTAAGTGTTTTTTTTTTTGTTTTTTTGTAATTAGAGCGCAGATTGTACCTCCTGTATGATATTTTGGTGAATGATGGAAGCTTATGCCATTTATATAGTAGATCAAATTTGCAGAGAGGGGTTAGTTTTATACAACTTTATTTAGTAAGTGATGTGAACCTGTTCGAGTTGTGCAAAGCATAGGATAAGATGGGGTAAGTGGGACACTACAGTACCTGTTTTATAAAGGTATACACAAAAGATTCCTTTTGAATAAAACAAATTTATATTCGAAAATAACAACATGTTTAGCTTGAGTACCCATAATTTTATTTTCCTTATGCATAATATTTTAAAAGAAGGGAGGTGAAAAAGGAAAATATTTCTTTGTCCCATTATCCTAACACTTTGGGGTAAGTGAGACACCAGTGTGAGGTAAAAAGACAGTGCATACATCCTGAATTATTTTTATTTTACCACTTCTTCGCATTTTTGGTGAATGATGAGAGCTTATCCCAGTATATGGTGCATTTGCAAAGAGGGGTTAAGGCCCTCATGAAAGCAAGCGACCGTATGAGAGCGCGGCAAAAGCAATCTGCCGGTATCGGGGATCAGTTCGTAACTGAACCGTTCTAGTTCAAATGTTAATATGTGTTTTTGAAAGATAACTCATCATGGATTGAACCAGAGCAAGATAACCAAACTACTCAACTGATCCGCTGTCAACCCATTGTCCCCTTACATCTAGACTGTGACTGTGTGATCATCGTCAAATGTGTATCACGTGTCCCGCAGAAAGGGAACAGATACTACACCGTTCAGGTACCAAGGGAAAACACGTAGGTACGAAAGTTTCACAGGCAAATATTATACTCCTCTGTGACGCATGTATGCCAGTTAACAATACATTGTTGTGAAAGATGTTACGCTCCGCTGCAAACAGGCTCTGTTATTCATTTCTACATCGAAGGGAATTATGGGAAAGTGGCTCGCTGCTATAATCAAAGCTGAAAGAAAAATCAATTAGGTTGTTTCTTACATGGAAGCAGGCGTTATTGATTATTTGTGTAAACTGCTTTGTGTTCCAAGTCCTCTTCAGATATTGATCTCTCACGGTAAGATTTCGTCGGAATGCCTTTATTCAATTGATGTATAAGTCCCCCCCCCCCCCCCAAAAAAAAAAAAAAAAGACTTCTGTCATTTAGATATCGTAAGATGAATAAAACATAAGCAGAGATCGGGTGTTGTAGAGAAGTTCAAAGAAGATATATACAAACGTATTAAAACAACTTTGTACACACCTATAGTTGGAATAAAGGCCTATATCACTTTCTGTTATGTTACTGTGCATGATCATAAAATAAAACGTCGAGACACGAGGGAGACTCAACAAATAGTGTGTTATCCCGGTGAATTGGGAGATATAAACTTTTCGCAAATACTTGAAAATTGATTTGGACTAATGAGAGATATTTCATAGACTTACGTGGTAATACTACCGGCAGTTGAAATTTGTACGTGAACTGTGAAAGCTTTGAAGAGACAATATTGTGTACTTGAGGAAAGACACACATTTGCAAGAGACGTATAAATATGAGATGGCAAAGCTGATTCGGGAATATAAACCGAATGGGGCTTAACTTTGGAACTCAGGTAAGTACAGGGACGCTGCCAGGGTCTTGTGATAAGGGGGATGGGGGTGGGGTGGGTGGGGGTGGGGGAGGGTGTTGAATCATAATAATCCGAACATAATCAGAATTTTTCAACTGGGTGGATTCGTAAGAGTTGTGCCGTACCGCAAGTTCGAAACTTTAAGCAGCAAAACACGAGTGGGTTGTCAATTCTCAGTTGTACCTTATAAGTACGCTAATACCGGGTACTTAGTATTATGCCAAGTTCAGACTATATTAAAGTTAGTATGATGTGTTGTATAAGGAGTTAGAAACAAGATTACGGTTAATTATTAGTTCGAATTTTGTAATAATGTAAGGCTAAAACTTAAAATATTAGAAATAGCCTAATATTATTGACTCCTGCAGAAATCAGAATTATCCTGTCAAGAGTGCGATCAGCTTAAATGATTATTTTAAAAGGTGTTGCATAGATCAAATTTTGCAATCGTCATGTTTTTTTTAATATTCAATCCAATTAT
>KN882238.1:83079-94246 GCA_000934455.1 Apostichopus parvimensis
TATCTTTCAAATGAACTACAAGAAATACATGGTATTGTACAAATGGTATATATTATTACCTTTCAGTTAAATGTATTATCTGTAAAGACAATGTGAATTTACAAAAACGTATATTGGCCTTAGTAGTTGGACACCACCGAGATTCTGAGATACTTTCCAAAGAAATATCAGTCACTATTCCTCGTTCTGAGGTATCCAATTTTATGCTTTACAAGCACTATCAGGGATCTGAAAATAATCCGAAATTGTTTGTATCTTTCAGGAAGGGATGAGGAGGGGGCATGTTATCAATCAGGTCAATGCCACTGTCTTGTAATCACCCCCTCCCCAATTGTGAATTCTTTAAATCGTAAAATAAGAGTCCTGCATATCTGATGTTTCATTATATGAAGAAATTTCGGCTGTAAGTGCATTAGTTGTAAATGAAACTAACACATGGACGTTAATAAAATTTCAGAAAAGTATTCTTGACGGATATTAATGTATATGTTAAAGTTAAACAGACCGAAAACTTTGAGGGTGGGATATGTCTCAAGTTAGCTAATTGCAAGATGATTACCTCGAAGGTATCTTAATACCTGTTATCCAGTCCAGTTGATATCAAGTCATTTGTTTTATAGCCATTATAATCTATTGACTCAATACCAAAAAAGTATTCTTTTTCCTTTTATCTTCAATTAATTAATTTGTTTTGATTTAATTGTAAAATGTATCTGACGTCGCATACATAATTGAAATTAAAGGACGACTTAGGCACATAATTAATTTTAATGTTGTTTAGAAAGTTAAAAAACACTGCTAGCAAATCCAGCATTGTATTTCTAAACCACTTTTACTTCTTTAATTATTACTATTTTTTGTTGAGAAGTGACCCTTTCAACATATGTGGTTTATCAGTGAAAGTGGCTGGACTACATAGTCTAACACACCGACTATTACATCAGTTCTACAGATGCAACGTATAAGTCAAAGCGTAAATGGAAGTCTCAAGTATACTGTACAATAAGTATAAAGTGTATTACAGGTGGTCAAAGACAAATGGTGTTGGATTTCATTCAATTGTAATCTGCTGTTCAGACGAAACTCAAAGAATTTCTTTTCGTTGAATTAGTAGAAATATATCAAACAATGGCTTAACATTAGCCTAACATTGTTTACTGTGAAAACTGACGTCATCATCGATTAAGCCTTAGAGGAATATTCCAGAATAATAACATATTTTAAAGAGGAACATGATGAAAATTGGAACAGCTATAGAAACGTTATACCAACTCTCAATTTGTTTTTATTATTTTCCAACTTTCCTGTTTTCTTTCTTGCACTTAATCTTATCAAAACTTTACCTCTGTCTAAAAGTTATCCCTTTAAAAAGTGTAATTTTTCGAAATTTAAAAGCCGTAATTATAACAGTATATATAGATACATGGTTCTAATATAACACACTGTATTAGTTGACGATATTAATTCTGTGAAAGTGAGCCAAGTATAATAACATATAGTGATTCCTTCATCGTACAAAATAAGTCATATCGTAATATCTGATGCTCTGTTTAAAAGTAAAATCAAATCACCTACCGTGATATATGTATAGGACGACGATAAACTGAAGGGTATAACCTAACCATTTCTTACACTTATTTACAATATAGAAAAGCATAAAAAAGGGATCAACGTTTCAATCAAAATGGACAAGCCTGTCCCAGATCTGACCCAGGTCACCTCGTAAGTCGCAAATTAAGGGTAAGTTGCCGAGGATGGGGGTGGGGTGGCGTGGTCGGGACGAAATGGACGTCATTGCTACTCCATTAATTCTTTCAAGAGCTGATTCGTTCTCTTTCGTCGGGTTTTGTGTCTCTTCAGCGATTCGTAATAACCGACCATTTCGTCGACGCTACTTGCGATTGGTCGACGGAGGGATTGTCCGCCACCACCACTTCTCAATATAGCCGCCATTTGATCTACGTCGGGTAAATTCCTCAATCTTTCCACCATGTGCTTTAGCCACTTCCGTACACTGGTTTCAAAATTATGAAAGTCTTCCTTATTCGTAGCCAAAGCGTTGAACACATCTTGTACGGTAGTCATCTCTGTGTTGATATGATCTGATTCGGTGTGTCCGGTTTGTAGTTTCTCGTTAATGCACCATACTTCTTTAAAGAGATTGTACCTAGTAAAGAAAAGAAAAGGAAATAAAAATTACTTTCTGAAAGAGTTCTTGGGAGTCACGAACAGCAGAGCAGCAAGATCTAGATATTTTGGCCATTTTTGAAGAAAGGAAAATATTTTGGGGCAAATTCCCCCAGTTTTTGACCATTGAAGAAACCGTTTACATATAATAAAGGTTTGTAGATTGACTATCAGTTCTTTCAATTCATATGCAAATCGGGTGAGAAATCGTCACAATGCCGCATCGATTCAGATCATCCATGAACGCGACAAAAGGCTGAAAATATCATGATATGGAGATAAACTGAACCAAAAGCTGTGATGACGTCATGATGATGATTCATCCTAAGCAGAAGAGAAGGAAATACTAAAGGGAGAAGGGGAGGTGGGGATTGGGATGGTGTGAGGGAGGGATGGTAAGGAAGAAAACCGATGGTAGACACGTATGGAAAAATTATTTATAATTACTTAATAATAATTAATAATAATTTAATTATAGCAATAGCATATGAGACCCTGCATTGAGAGCCATGCGCCTTGAAGGCCGTTGGGAAAAAGTCACATCGGCCACTAGAATATATATTTCACATGCCCACTTCTTGCACACTTAATTTTTCCTTCAGTACGCTATGAAAATGAGAATACACTATTCTGTTGTCCCATATTTTCACTAGTCCATCACTTACCCGCCCCATGACTATAACCCCTCCCCTCCCCTATCCCGCTGCCCCTCCTTTGAGGTCTGTAAGGGAAGTCTGTTTGCAAAACAAACAACAAAAAATAGAGGGGAAAAATACGTATATCATGCATGATGACATCTCTCGTGTCCAATTTTTTAGTGAAAATTCGGGCAATATGCTGAGAATTTTTCGGGCACCTACTGAAAGAAAAATAATTTGCAATGTGTCTTTCAATGGTTAAACTGATATTATTATCATCATTATTATTGGAACGACTTCCCCAATAATTATAACCAATATGGAAGGGTAATAACACGGAAAATGATTGTATGTATTGGCATGTGATGTAATAACCGATGAATGCCTATATGATATGCACATCAACATGTTCAACGCGCGCGAAAACTGTTGGTTATATTTTTCGGGCAAGTCGTTACAGCCCCCCCCCCCCCCCAATCAAATCAGACTCCTACGCCTATGTGGATATCCAATGTACTATAGGAACGTACCTCAGCCCAATGACGTCATTTTTGAGATTCCTCATATCTGCGACAGTTATGTCACCTTCTAGTTTCCTCTCGTGTGATGTTCGTTCTGCGATGTATCTTTCTACCAAAGTAGACGTCACTCGCTGAGAAGATGAAGGGAGGATATTAAAAGATGAACATAAAATGAAACATGCCGGTCTCAATTAGGCTCTTTTTTATCAGCGCAGAAAACTAAACAGTGAGGCACTTAAGTAGTTGATTAATTACCATGAGTTAATTACTACAAGTCTATGCTATGTTAAATTGAACATGACCGGGAGAAATGGTCCAGTCGGAGAAGTTTTCTTATACATTCCACCGGGGAAAATTAGATCCCTGCTTATCAACCACACACACACACACACACTCGCACACGCAAAATCACTAGTATTTATTGCGTTTATAACTACAACATTTATAGTCTATATATTTCCCAGAATGCAACATTTGACCATCCTTCGTTGGCCCCAGTATGCAACATTTGACCATCCTTCGCTGGCTAATGGCCCTTTGAGATAGGTTCAGCTCCTATTTTAGTCAGTCGGGGAAGTTTAGAATTTGACCACCCCGCACCATCATTGTAATCCCGGTGTGCACACCCGATGCACGCCTGGTGCAAGCCCTATGCACGCCAGGCACACATACGGTGCAAGCCCGGTGGACGCTAGATGCACGCCTGATGCACGCTGGTGCACGGTAGGAATGCGATATAGATGGGTCGCTAGGCGAGTATTGGTGGGGATTCATGAAGAGATATGGGTGCGGCATTGTACTTGGCAAAGATAAGTAATTCACCCTGTATGTACGTTCATCTACTCTGTTGTAATGACTTGGACCAGTTTGGTTGTCTGGAAATGGGTCACCGATACTATCCATTGACTGTAAGAAATATTTATACAAAAGAATTAAAAAAAAACATAAAACAAAATGATAGAAAATTCATATATCAAAAAAAAAAAACAACAAAAAATAACAAAATATTTGACACTATATTGTTGAGAGAGTTTCAAAAAAAGTGAATTATATTTGACGTTACACAACTTAATATTTGGGAAAAGCAATATTTAATAAAGAATGTAGAGTATATGATGCATTAAAGGGAAAACCTCATTCTCATAGTATGTTGAATGGCAAAGATATGATCTTTAAAAAAAAAATATTTGGTTGTATTTTGTAAGAATGCATCTGGCAACAGGGAATGATGGCATCACCGCAATTCAAATCAAAATGTGTTGCTCATATATTTTTCTTATATAATATTTTGCTCATTAATTCAAAGAGGAATAAGAAATGGAAAAATCAAAAGGCAGAGTACAGCAAACAAACTTTAGTAAGAACATTTGCTGTTATGGCATCAAAAACCACCTATACTGTGATCCACTCCAGGGGGGGTTTAGTTCGTCCGTGCATATGTCCGGCTGTTGGAGTAGCGTATATCTCCATTTAACGAGAATCTAACTTGAAACATCAGACTTACGATTTCATCGCGGTGTGACGTCACGTTGTTTTCGTCACTCTGTTTACGGCTAAACAGACAACAGAAGCATCGCTTGATTCGTCGGAAGGTATTTTTAATGGTCGATGCACAATTTGGTAGGAGGTTAAATGGTGGCGGTACAGTGAAAGTCTCATCCAAGAAACTCATCCACAAATAGGTACGATGGAATTTCCATTCTGTGTCGGCATTTTCCTAAAGGAATGAGAAATTATGTCAGAAATAATAAATTGTTGACGGCTCGACCGTAATAATAATTGTAAAAGAAAACAATGAACAATTACAAAGGTAAAAAAAAGCTATATCTTCGTTTGTTGTATAGATTCTTTGCAGAAGACAACTATTCGCTAAACTGGTAAATTTGAGTCACTTATTTCATATTTCATATATTATAATTAGAGGACGACGAGAAACTACATCCAAGAAAGAAGAGTACATCACTGATAAATATAACAACGAAAATGACGCCAAGGATCACAAACAAAACACTGATAACATTTCCACCACAATTACATCATCATCATCAGCAGCAGCAACAATAACAACAACTCCGAAAATTGTAAGAACAATATAACAACAACAAAGAGAAAGATATTACCGCCATCAATTATATCAGTTACTAATACTACAACAGAAAATAAGAGCATATCAACAACAGTAACAATAAAATTGTGATAACAACAATAACTGCCCATAACTTTAACAACTTCAACAACAGCAAAACCTCCAATAACAACACAAATTGGACGATAACAACATCCCATGATAACAACAACTACTCCAAAGCAACACCAACATGGGCACAACTGTAACAAATCTAACGTGGTAACAACAGCAAAACCTACAATAACAAATCAATGACAATGCAACAGTAAGGATACAACAGCAACGACAGTAACAATAATACAACAACGATATCAGTTACAATGCAACAGTAGTAAGGATACAACAGCAACGACAACAGCAACAACTACAACAGCAACAACTATATGGATATAACAACAACAACAACAACTATAACAGCAACAACAATATGGATATTTCAACAACAACTGGAACTACAATGTGAACTATACAACTACTGTACTGCACATAACAACATCAAACTCTGCAACAACAATCACTGATTAGCGAGAAGAATGATTAGGCAAATGGTAATACTTAGCGTCGTACAATATAGGAACGGTGGGAATATTCGCCATGTTTTGATGAAAAGCGATCGAGTATGAAATATGAGCCTGGGGACTGGCCGCTATATAAGCGTTGACATGCAACCAGAGGAAACGTGAAACTCACCTCTACAACGTTGTACACGTTACTCATTACGGCAATAAGTGCATTGAGAAGCACGAGTACAGTGAAGACGTAGAAAGAGGCGTAGAGAAGCTCTCCCATAGATTCTAGAACACGCGGGATGTTGTCCATTTTGACGGACTTAGCTGGTATCAGTCCAAACAGAGACCAGTACAACGTAAGCATAGACTGTGGAAGGCTGATAAGGAAACAAAGCAATCCATTGTAGTTAGAAATGTAAATGAATATGAGGGAAAGGAGGGGTTGGACTGAAGTGGGGAGGACTCAAGAGAGAAGAAAGAGAGGGGGACGTGTGGGGGGGCCCGGGGCGGTAGGAAGTTCGTAACAGTTAGGTATCTCCTCCTCGTGATGCATACAGCACAAGTACAGACCTTAACCAAGTTATCGCAGTTGTACCATTACCTGCCAGCACAGTACAAATGCACTACTATTATGTATAACAACTAATTGTCATGGAACAATTATGGCGTGATTCCAAAGTCCATTACATATCAAGCACCTGACAATTTTCAGTTGGGAAAACATTGACCCAAGAGACCTAATTTTATCACTTTTATTTTACAGAACAGCTGCTCAGATGAAAGAAATGGAGACAAAAAAAAGGAAGGAAACTGGAAAAGACATAATAAAGTTTGGAAAGTTAAATTTCTCCCTTTTTAAATAAAATATCATTATTGGGCGTGTATGCTTGTCAGGTGCTCACTATTTCCTTACCCTTACAATCCCTTTCCTCACCCTCTCCATACCCCAGCCTCGACCCCTAAGGCTTTCAACATCCCCCACCCCCACCCCCACCCCCACCCAAGTTCAACATCACATGCCACTTGACAACTTTTTAATTTTTTAAGAGTGTAACATAGCTTTTCGTCACTTACTTTTCATAATAATTGGTATCGCTGCAACTGCCTCCCCTTCCACCGGAAGCGGTACATGAACTTTGACCGTTGACGTCATTCTGATGATAAGTGTCATGATATATGAAAGTCAGCCCTGATGCGAAGCCGGAGAGGACAGCAATCACCACAGAAAGAAATTGACCAGTGGTGGTGAACATACTCGTAAAGGAAATCGATAGAGGACCAACCATATCGACGGTGATGAAAAAAGGCTGAATTCTCGTAAACGAGAACACCACGACGAGTGACATTATGGAACTCGAAAGGAGAAAGAGCCAATGGAAATTCATATTAGTAGTCTCTTCCTTGTCGTCTAATAATACTCTTAACGTTTCGTCGATGGAGGCGGCAGCATTGTCCAACTCCAAGTAAGCTGTTTGAAACAAGTCGTTTACCATACCTTCGATGATCTCAGAATCGTTTAAGCCTGTATAGTTGATACGTGGATTTGGAAAATTTTCGGTAGGCCTAGTCGCAGTGGTAATTGGTATTGTGTCATATTGAATTTCTTCTGCTGCTTGACATTCATCTGCATACTGGGCCATGAACGAAAAGAAAAAAAAGGACTTTAACAATATTGTTGACTCACTATATCCATCACTCATCACTACATCACGTCCGTTCGTCCGTCCATTCCTAGTTAACTTTGTGTTTGTACCAGTTTTGTTTTGACCAGTTTTAACATGTTTTTTTACCAGAAAATTTTTTAAGTGTCAGCATTTAGTATTATTCCCAAAATAATTGCCACCTTCAAATATTTTACATCATTCAATAATGAGTTAATTGTCAAAATTTAAGGTTCTTTAATAACAATGATAATGTTCTGCTGAGTCCAAATATCTATACCCTCTAAAAACATTGGGAAAATATTTTACTCAACAATGAGGTACGAATATGTATCCTAACGAAATTCGGGTAATGTTTTGCCCCCCCCCCCTGCCCCACCCTCAAAAGAAGATAAAATGCAGACAACTTGAACCAATCCATCACTTTTGGGCAAAATGAAACTTAAAGGTACTTGTTTTCCCACCAACACCCCCCCCCCCAAATTAGGTTGGATACATGCGCACCCAGAATTGGGTAACATATTTATGATGAATATAGAAAATTGTTCAGTTTGCTTCTGCAAATGCTTAAATGTGATTGCTTCGGATTTATTATCCAGTGTTACCATGTTCCACGCAATTTGATTGTTGACGAACGCCATGAGAAGTACTCCAATTATGATGTTTACCACGTTCATGAGTTTAACTACGTTCCTTTGGTGCCGTTTCTTCCATAAGTAGAGTATTTCCCGCCATAACATTCCTAAGAGTAGACAGTTAAATGAAAGTAAAAAATAGGATTAGCAAATCGAGATACACATTTAACGGACACAACAGGAGTGCTATAACGGCGTGCCATAGCAACCTACAAAGGGCGTTCGCCCTTTAAGTGCTATATCTCTTACGTGTCGTGAATCAGTGTACCACGCACTGTTTCTGAATAAGACGCCAGAAATCTGTGAACGGCCCTGGGAAATAACAAATACAAGTGCCTAAATTCGTATCTGAGCAGCTAGCTAGCTAACTAGCTATGTGTCGTTACATATACCCCCCAAAAACCCAGTCACTCATGTTGGAAACTGTTGTTGGTTTATTTCGATTTTGATGGAGAAAATGGGGCGCCCTCTGTTTTATCTTTCGTGAGAAGTTGTCTTTAAGAGTTGGCTAATTCTAACCTTACAGTGTGTGTATGTTAATTATAATATTATTATGTTGGCTGATATATGTTATACTTAGCTCTTGGAAGTGTTACCCAGTGTAACATATTTGGGGTGTTGTTAATCCTATTATACTGTGTGCGCTCATTGTAGATATGATAAAGCCAGGGCATTGACTGGGTTTCCCACAACGTGTTATAGGCATGCATACGATTACTTTTATACGGTGTAAACTGGGTGCTGTTCAGGTATAGCGCTTACACGAAACTACATAATCTGAGTGTGTAAGGAAGGTGTTATATATTATAGTCTTACCTAGTGCATACACATAGATCATGTAATGCCATGCTGTGATTGGCGGCGGGCACTTGTTGTGATACGGTAAATCCTTCTTCCCAAACTTAGTATCCAAAATAGTCTCGTAGAGTATCAGCCCAAGAAGTAATAAGTCCGAACCAAGTTGCATAAAGAACTTGACAATTCTATAAAAGGAGAAAATGCAGACAAATTAAAAAAATGAATGAAAAAAAATGAAATGACGTTATTAAAAAAAAATTAAGAAAAATCCCCCAAGATCTCTAGAGCCCTGGAAATCGAAAACTAAAATAACTTGGTCCAAGAAAATATGAAGTACGTGTAACGAATTGCTGTTAATAGGACACAGTGAAAGAAATTAATAGAATTACAATTGATGTGAATCACGTTGATTATACGAGACCTGCACTAATTAAAGAAAATAACTATTTAATAAAAGATAATACAAAGTCGACCAAATTTTGTTCTCATAACTCAGACTGTTTTTCAATAGATTGAAACAAAACAAAATGACTTTCGTATTTACCCCCCAATAAAGAAAGGACTTGTTATTGATATGGGTGTATGTTGTATCTATATCACCCAGACTCTTGTACAGCCTTTGCAGAAATGTTGACACTTATTAATGACTGCATAAACCGGCTGAGGTTGGTCCAGTTAAGTGGGACCATCTTATTTCAATGCAAATATCACGCTATACTGTCGTCCAACATCATGGTTCAAATCACTAGTACTGACAGTTTGGACAGTTCCCAAAATAACATGTATCTATAATATAATAATATCTTCATACTGCTCATACTGTCAGTGCAAGCGCTTTGAAGCACGACATGCCCAGTACAGTTTATTAGAAAGATTGTCCCCAAGTGCATGGGTTGACTGATCGATAATAAGTACTGAATATTCATTTAAAGCCTACATCATTAATAGGATGAGACGCACAGGGTACTGATAACTGATAGCATGCATGCAAAATGTTGCACCCCTTATACAGAGACAGTCACCAGGCAACAGTGACTAGAAACGTTTGTGATAACTGACATTTGGGAATCATAGCAAGAAAGTATGAAATCAGGACTGATAATGGCTGTCGAAGGCCTAATTTAAAACCAGAAGACTACGTCCTCCCACTCGTTCGTATGATCATATGAGTTCCACTGCGGTCAACTATGGCGCTACTAGCCTATATAATGATTTACGTCAATTATGGCAACTGCGTACGAAAGATGCCCTCCCATTAAACCCATCCAAATGTATACAAAGTGCAAATTTCACTATCTACACAGTGTATATGTGCAGAGTACTGTTTTATACAGTATACACTGTAGGTAATGGCGAACCAATATTACATACCAAATAAAACTTGGACCAGAGGCTGTTTAAGGCCTAGCGTGGGTTAATATATTCTGCATTGTACAGGTGCAGAGTACTGTGTGATACAGTACCTACAATATTGAACCAACATTACATACTACATATACAATTGGACCAGTGGCTGTTTAAGGCCTAGCCTGGGCTATATTCTGCATTGTACAGGTGCAGAGTACTGTGTGATACAGTACACACAGTAGGTAAAATTGAACCAACATTACATACTACATACAAAATTGGACCAGTGGCTGTTTAAGACCTAGCCTGGGCTATATTCTGGTGAGCCTCTAACATGGGTTGATGGCAAAATCTGAATTAACCAATGTATACAGGACAGAATATGGAAAATGTTGTAAGTGAATACCTTTATTTTCACAAGTTTCTTTTGAGACAAATTGTTTTGCTGCTCATGAATAATTCATTGGTGTAACATCCATTTCTCAAATTATTTAGAAAATACTGTACATAGCCTAGGCAGTAACACTAGTAACACTAACAGGTACAAGTAACATGCTGAAACTGAAAGCCTATGACTAAGATTAGTTACCGGGGTGCTTAGCATAATTTGTGACAGCAGTCCATTTATATTCATTCATAACCCAATGTTCTCAAATCAGGGTGACAAACAAAGAAATACCACGAAATTTCTCTAAGGAGCTTCTGGTCAGAGCAATTGTCTCAGTGCCGCCCAAAACATTTTA
>KN882239.1:0-18998 GCA_000934455.1 Apostichopus parvimensis
TGTATTGTAATCCCTGCACATGTTCGGTTAATGTGTCAGGATGTTACCAAAATAAAAGAACATCATTGTTATTTACATTGACATCTGTGTATAATGATAATATATAGTAACTTAGTAAGCATACTATTCACCATTTCAGCTAAAAGTAAATTAATTCATAGTGAACACACTGGAAGATGGAGAGCAACTTCTGAGCTATGAGATCAAATTGACAGCTTGCTTTATGATTAGTTAATATTTATGAAATACCATGCACAAGGTTGATGGACTGGTAGTTTATGGTAAAATATTAAATCAACACTCTTAGTGATTTCCTTTATCTGATTGAAATTCATATTTGTAAACTTGACAGGCCAAAGACCCTATTGGGAAGAGAGACCGCTCAGCCCTTACATCTTTCATCGTTCAAAGTGTACAGTGAGACTTCTTGGCTTTTGCTGGTTGAAGGTTATAATTGATGACACCGAAGTTGAAGCTAAGAATCTTGTGGTATTTGCAGCGAAAAAGATACTACGAAATAAGCAAACTGCCAAAGTAGAAGTTGGATATTATGAAGACATTCCTGAACGTGGTGAACCAAATGTAAATCATTATTAAATGGTGTGTTGTGATGCATCATTCATTCTAAACTAGTTTACCGCGAAAATATTTTTTACAAAAAGTAAGAATGTTTTTCTTTATAAGTGCACCTTTTTGTGGATTAACATATGAATTGATGAGTAAAATTGACATAAATTGTTTGTCTTATTGAGAATAACATCTAGTATATTATTTCCATTTCAGATACTAAAATTGAATCCAGACATCAAGCCTGAACGAAGCCTGCAATTAACATTTATGAAAGAAGGGAACCAGCCATTAACTATATCATTTAATGGCACTGACCCAGACGATACTTGGTATACTAACCAAGGAAAAGCAAAAGAGGTAATTTTGTAATTTGCATATTTCAGTTCACAATTGGTTAGATTTTAACAGAGTACTTTAATATTGACTTGATAACATCGATTATTATTAAATGTGAGTGTATTGCAGGCGCTAAAAAAGTGTCATGTTACATTCATTTACCATTACAAGTTCAACCAGGTCAGCTCTCGATTGGTTTATGCCCAGAAAAAACACAATTTTCCATGTAGCACTCGATCTACAAAATAACCAAAGCTCTCTTCCTTATCTTACTCCTCAAGCTCTTTGTGAAAGTGTATTCCTGCTGCAGCTGCTTCATTAGCTAAAATAAGGAAGATAGCTTTGGTTACCCTCGTAAATCACATGATACCGGGAAAATTGACATTTTTGCGGGTATAAATCAAGCGAGGGCTAACCAGGTTGAACTGATAATGACCTACCGCACTCTGGCTAACATAGTGTAATACTGTGGAATATACACAATTGTACCAAGTTATGCACATACTGCACACTGTCAGCTAGGGTAGGAGATGTTGTGTATCATGTTTACTTGCTCTAAAATACTGTGACAGAAATATTTCTTTGATATGTTCATCTGCAATGGAAGCATACAACCCAGTTATTTAGCAATGCATCTGCATGGTTTAACCTCACAAAATGCATTTATTAATTTCTTTCTTTTTTTAGGAGATACCTTGGCGGTCTGTAGCATTGGCTGAAGAACGCTTAGTGCCATTTGTACTTCAAAGGAGACAAAATATGGACTCATTCTGCAATTTTTTAGCTCAACAGGGGAACTATAATCCTATTAAATTTGAAATAGAACTGGAGGTTTGTTGTTTTGGAATGGACATTTTTGATATGTGTTATTGTTGTTTTAATGGATTTTGTAACAAAGACATCAAAAAGGTTAGATCAGTAGTGTAATCATCAAGCTGTTAAGCTTACATGCTCTTAGGCTCTTAGCTCACATTTTCATGAAATAAGTGGTTCAGCTACTGTTTTATTCAGCACTGCATCATCTGAGGAGGCAGAAATTAACCACTTGAGGGATCATATCCTTTTTAGCATGTGCGGCATGCTAAAATATTAAAGTGAACCATTATACCTGATATCACTTAAAACAACACAAATGTTAGGGTGGTAACATGATTTTAATGTGTTGCATCATATGCCTCACAGCTGTTGAAGACAGGTTTGGGTGCCAGCACTGCTAATTTTGTCAGTCAATTTTATGGTTAGTCAGGAAATATTTTGATTTTATGACCTGATTTTGGCCTCAGTTGTGCAACCAACATCAAGCTTTATTATCATCAACTGGCTATAGTAAATAATGTTTTGTACAGGCTTTTAGATGCCACAACACCATGCAAAATAGGTCTGGCATTTATAAATCTCTCCATAATGTTTGTAATCTTCTGGTGGTGTTTATGTTTACTTGGTGATATTGTAACTTCTGCCTTTGGTTTTAACAACTCCCTGCTTTAACCTACCGTAAGAACTAACACGAACACCTCTCAACATATTGCTTTTTGAAAACTTATACAGACTTCTTTACTTTCTAACTGATATAAAATGTAGAGTAAGAGGCAAACTGTGGTCCAGCCATAAAATGAAATGGAGGAACATAAGGTCTTTAAAACTCAAGAGTTTTACTATTATGCAAGCATAGATAATGTCTAGTATAACAAAGAAATATGTGATTGCTTAATCATGATGACAAGCTACGCATGATACTGAGCATTCTTTGCATTTCTATTTACAAAATAAAAGTAAAAACATATTTTACAATACTACAATATTTTGCAAGGGTGTGAGAATGGAGAAATGGAGAAAATAATTACTGAATAACAGGAATTGATTAATATGAGTAGATTCTTACTTGTGTTTCTACCCGTTTGGTAGTACCTCCTATTTCTTCCACTTCTTGCAATTCTTCTCTGATGCTATGGTTTGATCCTTACACCAAAAATATGGAGATTGAATTTAGCTATAGTAGTCTGTGTAAGGTAAATTAGTGTATTTTGCAGCTTTCGAAAAGTTTGGAACAATGTATCTTTGTGGCAAGTTTAATGGTAATGTATGTTCTCTTTCCACAGGGGAATCTGTCCAGAGGTGAAATTGCAGACAGTACAGTACCTGATTACATTTTAGAGGTATTTATTGTCTTAATGATGTTTGTCAAGATTCTACAACAATGATCCAGGGATAGGGGACACAATTGTTGTGTTTGTTGGAGGGGTGGTGGCGGGTGTCTGTGATCAGTAAAGTGTCCTGCTAGCTGTCATGTCTCCTGCATCCCATGGCTCTACTACCTAATATGTACTTTACCGTTGACTTTTCTATCCCCACAATGTAATAAACAAGTTTATTTGTGGCTAATCTCCCAGAAGTCTGGTGGGCGTTTGTTAGGCTGTAAATGTGTAACGGAAGTTGAGGATTGTACAGATATAGTAATAACCCTAACAGGTGGACATAGCATTATGTTATGTATTCGTGTGGCAGAAAGAAGATAGGCAGTTATTTGTATAGTGTAGTTTTTTTTAGTTATTGGACAATGAAGCATCTATATACTTTCTGTATAAATATTACAATATGATGTTGTATTGTCACATCAATTTATTTATTTCAACTAGACCACAAAGCAATTAGTGTAGATATATATGTTTTGAATGTGAATGAAGCAGATTTAATTTCAATTCATCTTTCTTGTAGTATTTGGCAAAAGAGCTGTCTACAGAGTGGCAAAGCCTTGCCAGGTATTTGAATATTAGCGAAGCTGATCTTGATAATTTAAAGGAAGATAATCCCCGGTGTCATCAAGACAAAAAATACTTTATGCTTCATAAATGGAGAAAGAGGAATGGTGCTGGGGCCACATGCAGCGTGCTTGCTACAGCTTTGGACGAGGCAGGCCGAAAAGATCTTAAGGAGTTTGTGGAGAAAAAAGGTAATAATAACTATTGACTGGATTGATATAGATATGACTTCATTCAGGTTGATAATTCATCTAATAATACATGCATACAAATAATTTGTATTCACTGTGACATTCCAGGGGTATTCAGGTGGCTTAAGTTGATTCCTTACAGACAATGCTGGGAATTTATAGGTCAAAACCTTTATAGCATCTTATATGGCAAAGATGGAAAATCTTTAAATTTGGTGGTAATTTGTGAATGCATCTGGCAACAGCTGAATGTTGTCATCACATCAATTCAGCTGAAAACAACGTTTTGTTTTAATTCATAATATTCAACTCCCATATTCACGGAGGAAGATATATTTCTTCAAAATGCTGCATTTTAATGAAGTTCTAAATACAGAGAACCTTGATAGCTAGCAACAGTCCAAATGTACCAGGTCTCACACATGCATCAAATAAAGTACTATAATAGAAAAGTAGAACATGAAAAACATTTGCTGTTTCGACACCACAAACAACCTACTGTGATCCATTGCATAGCCGAATGGAGGATTTTACTAGTCCAAATAGGTTCATCCTATCAACCAATATCTTGATTCAGTTACAAGACATGTGGTTTTCCACGATAATCGTAACCTATGCATTCATGCGTGTGCGTGTATATATGTGTGTGATTGCGTTTGTGATTCCCAGCTTGTAAACAGATATCTCAGGAAGGGAAGGTCGGACCAACTTCATATTTGATGCATAAAAGATACACATTGAGTACAAGAAGCCTATTGTTTGTAGTGGAGATCAAAGGTCATTTGGGGTCACCAGGGGTCAAATTATGAAAACCTTGTAAACACGATATCTCAAGAGTTAAAGAAGCCTATTGTTTTTGGTGGAGGCCAAATGTCATTGGGGTCATCAGAGGTAAAATCGTGAAACCCTTGTAAACATGTTCACCCACACTATACATTTGGCCAGATTCATGAAGAAAACTGCTCATGTTACATCATCGAAACCACAATGCATTTTTGCATTCTGGTAATGATGGTTGTCTGATTCATGTAATATCCAGCTTACAAATGTCAGGAATTACCATCAACTTTCTAGCCCTGATGTATCACAGTAAAATAAAAGATTTATAAAATAGTTTTAATATGTAATTACCAAAATATCACTGTTTTTTTTAGTGACTACGCAGGGCCGTAATGAACCTATGCAGGAGTCCACATATCAACATGGATGGTTTCGTGGCTGGTTAAATTGGTTCAAGTGGTGGTAAAACTTCTCTAGGATATCTTCATATTAGCAAATAAGTGACGAATAAAGGTAAGTTTATATTTCGTTTCGGTTGTGGATGTGAGTATGTGTGCTTGTTGAGTTTGTGCATGGTGCATGGGGAGGGGGGGGGGGCATTAACTTTCATACCAAACTTAGTATGAATTGTATACATGCCTAGAGTTTTTATTTTTTCTCTAACAATACTTTCCATCAAACCTGTATGTGCACTCCCTCGGGTGCCTAGTGTTATGACAAAATAAATAAATATATATATATATTTATATATATATATATATTTACATATATATACAGTTCATGTTATATGTCATGGTAATAAACATGTAATGATAATATTTCATATCTCAGTAATAATTAAGATAACATTTATTCACTCTGTTTGTGCCTACACAGAAGCATGATGTTCCTACACATGGGCCTGATGTACCTACACAGGAGCTCGGTGTACCAACACAGGAGCATATTGTACCCACGTAGGGTCCTGATGTACCCACACAGGGACCTGATGTACCTACACAGGAGGATGTACCTACACAGGTGAGGAAACTATACAAAAGCCTGCCCCGACACACATCTCTACCTACACATCAACATGGATTGTATAGTGGAAAGCTTAGTTGGTTCCAAATGGTTCACTCTGCAGACAAATCTACAATTTCACATTGGCAAATAAGTGGAATAATTTCTGCAGATAATGTTCTGTCAAAGGTCAACAGTATGGGCCTTAAATGAGCTGGAAGGACATATGTTGGCTTCCCATTGCAAACATCATCCAACGATTGCACTTTAATACTAATAGACATTTTGCCTCAGTGAGATATATTATACAAATAATGAATGGTTATGAGTGCAATAGTGCAAATATTTCATGAGTTGAAAGATGGAATGTTCCATTCAACGAGGCGCAGCCGAGTTGAATGGAACAAATTACATCTTTCAACGAATGAAATATTTGCACTATTGCACGAATGGAAACCATTCATTATTTGTTTTATACAACACCTTCAAATTTGGATATAATTGGATGTAAAATGCACTCATGCAACAGATTGTTCTCTTACCATTGAAAAAAGTGCTATGATCCAAAAAGTATATTGCACGGTTCTATTTCATAGCGTGCAATAGAGCGGATATTGCATGCAATCGACGAGCAATTGACCAATCAAATGGCCGGAATATAATTAGGTGTTGTATAAACTTCTCTAATCAATGTTAGAATTTATTAAAGTCTGGTAAAAGTTTAAGTTTCATAACCTCAGAAAAAGTTCCTTTGAAAACTTTCAATATAATGGAGAAACATTAATAGGGCCAACTTTAATGGTTATGGAATTCCTTTTTGTCATTTATAGAATTGTTATTCTCTCTGGTACTATAGGTGATGCTACAGAAGAAGGCAGTTCTGATGACTTTGTTGAGCTGGTATTGGAAGAGGAACCTGTTATAATTACTTATATTAGTTAATTAAGATGACTGCCAGTGTAAATCTTAGAAAGCTAGCCTGTGATCCAGCAATATACCATGTTTGCTTTCCCTTCGAGACAGCTCCACAATCAATGCATATATCAAGATCGTCACTAATTAATCCAGGATGAACCTACATAGGAGCACGATGTACTTACAAAGGATCATAATGTACCTATACAGCAGCATGATGTACCTACACAGGAGTTTGATGTACCTACACAGGAGGAGGATGAACTTACAGAGGAGACAGTAACTACACAAAAGCCTGCTCCTACACGATGAATCTCTACCTACACAGCAACGTGGATTGTTTAGTAGAAAGGTTAAAGGAAAACAAACTTCAAGTGACATGAGGATGATTTTTCTCGATATGCATCAAGACGATACGGATTAAGGAATAGTTGGGGGAAGTTTGCAGTATCATTATTGGCCCTCACATGGGTAAGCCACTGGTCTGTGAAGACAGCTGAAACACAAAAATATGTAAAACAGCTGAAGTTCAACCATTCCAAGAATTAAAAATATTGTAGACCTTCAGATGAGCCTAATTTTATGTTTGAATGAATACGAAAACAGGGTATGTGGATGTCCTATTAGACACCAGGGCAGATGCATATATGTAAATTACAGAAACAGATTGGTCCACAGGGGCGTATTTAGGGGGGCCATTGGGCCATGCCCCCCCCCTTCAAGGATGTCGGAAAATTTTTAAGTTTCTGCCAATGCGAGGTCATTAACTGGCAACAGTCAGCTGGCCAAGGTGCAACCCACAGGCTAGGCACAGACCCGTGCAATAGCCCGTACATTAATAAGGACCTGAAGCTGAATCATGATCATGTGATCGATGAATTCGGGCGGAACAATCGTCGGCTGATTTTCAACGAAGTCTGCGCTTTCGAAGGGAGCTACGGTTGTTAGTTGAACTAGTCACACAGAGAACTGTGACGTCATGAGTCCCTAACTCCCTAAGCAAATTACAGGAATTTAAACAAAAAACCAAGGGTGCTAGGGCCGGGGGAGGCTGGACAAACATTTCAAACGAACGTGTAAAGTTGTAAGCGAGCCTTTTTTCAGATTCCAAGAACTTCTACAAATTCATGAGAAGAAATTGTACCTTTAATATATGATACGTTGCCCTAGATTCATGTGAGAAGGGCCTATGCTGGGATTTTATATTTTTTTGGTAATTTCTTGTGTAAAATTGTACCTCGAATATACTGTAACACAGTTTTTTCATGCCAGCCCTGGCCGATGTTACAATTGGCAACCCTCTTAGGTTGGAGAGTTGGCAGCCCTCGGGTTAGTGTCCTCGGGAAGGGCTTAGCTGGACTTATCCCTTTCATGGTGGGATTAGCCTTGTTGCAATTTATAATTGTGGGTACCTGGGTAACCAGACTTTTATCTGGGGGTGGGGGAGGCGGCAAAGATTTCGAGTGGGAAGCAAGTTTCACGCTGAACCAGCTTGGTCAGTTTAGGTACTTTTGCAATATGGCCCGTTTCCAAACACTTGTAACCATGGTAATGGTACTGTTAAGAATGTTTCTATACCCAAATTGAACGGTTTATTTCTGTGTTCCATCCGCTAAAATCGAGATATTCCAACTAAAAATGTGAACTTGATATATTGTAGAGAAAGTCAAGCGTGTAGTCAGGATTTCATTTAAGGTGGAGGATCCAGTTTATTGACCTGTCAACAAGAACACTTTGTCCTACTTGCATTGGGTCCTTGGGCCCGGCATATTGACCCTGGAAGCTATACAATATTTCGGACTTGAGAGGCTTCAGAGCTTTCAATATTTATCAAATCGGCCGAGATTTTAGCTATGTAAAATTATATTAAAGTGTTCAATATACTGCATATGATTAGCCTCAGACTGATTCGTTGGGTAGAAATTAATCAAGCAGGCAATAACTCACCCAAAATGGAAGCTGATGTGGCCTAGTTATTCAATTCCGTGGCACTGGCAGTATCCAGTAATGAAAAGACACAATATGATAGTGTCATAATGTGATACCAGTGTGAAGTTTACAGCCTACAGCAGGGTTGTCAGTTTTTCTGTAACACAACCAGTCAAAGTTAGAGAATTTTCCGGTCAAATTGAGTGAATAAAGACCAAAAAAATTTCTGTTCGATGTCTACCTCTATAAGTAGCCTACAATTTTGTAATTTGCATTTCTCTGCAATAGGGCAACTCTTTGTAGACTGCCTATGCTCTATGTATATGACATTTCACTGGGGGCTCCCACCCCCTGACTCCCGAGGTGGTTATGCCACTGAAAACAGGAGTATGTGGATGTCCTTTCTTGACACCCGGGGAGAGACATAGCATATAATATACAATTAAGAATATCTACATATATTAGTTGTTATGAAATTGTTACGTTTCTGCAATATTCAACGCAAAAACACCTTTTTCAGGTAAATTCATGAACTCCCATTTAGTGTTCTTTTCTTACAGCTCTTGATAAGCTTACCATGTGTTGAAGAGATGTAAATTGTTGCCATCACACCCCCATTGTTTGTGGTTTTTTTTGCTTTTTCAACATATCTTGTGATTGAACATATCTAAATATTAATATGAATTCATTAATGAATGATTAAATTAAGAGAGAAAAGATAATAAATCAACTCTTTATTCAAATGGAGGAGATGTCTACCAATTTGTTCCTCATTTAGTGTTGCACCCTCGACAACATCATTGTGTTCGTCATCAACATTTGAAATGCATGGTATCCATCAAAAAGCAGTGAAACAACATTGAGAACGGGCAAAGCAAGTAGAAAATAGCAAAATGTAAAAATAATAGAAAGTTGTTGAGATTAGAAAGAGACGATCTTTCAGAGCAGATTTGAATGACGCAAGAAAAAGTGAGAGAGCTTAATGGATCCAGGTAATTATTTCCAAGGTCGTGGGGCAGTAGAAGCAAAAATAGAAAACAAAACGAAAAATCGTTTCCCCATGATCTGTTAGTAAGCTTAATGGTCAGAAGTCTTGTGTTCCAAGAGCGCAATGATGAGGTGTATGACAAGTCTGTGACAGCTCTGATGAATATATCGGTGATAAACTGGCATATTAACATATGTAAGTATCTTGTAAAGGATGCTGGGTAAAACTGGAAGCCAGTGTAATAATAATACAGGAGTGATATGTTCTCTATAATAATTACAATCCTTGCAGCAATGGAAGACCAATTAAACAAAAAATCTGATTATTTGGCAGGCCATATAAAAGTGACTGAGTTACAGCGGGTAGCAACAAAACGCATGTACACGTTCCACTGCATCGTGAGTGAGATGCTGCATAATTCATACGTGGAGCAACTGTTCACAGAAGTCCCTCTTCACCACCCCTTCCCCAGGCTAACAACCACTTGTCTAACTGACCACGCACCCTTCAATGTGTTAGTCTTTCATTAAAGGCATTGAAGACTCGCCCAAACAGTGGCGTCGTGCCCATTGGGGCCCGGGGGCACAGGCCCCCCCCCCCCAAATTTTGTCAAAGGTGTCATAAAATTTTGTTATAATTTAAAAAAAAAAATTGTTTTCGAAATCGAAAAGTAGACTAAATAGTCTATTGCTCTTTGATGGTCGTTGCGGATTTTCCACACACCTCAAAGACGACATATCGGGATTAGTAATGCCATTGCCTTTGAATATGTTTTTCCTAAGCTCGCGTTTGATACAGTCACAACTAACCTGGAAAATAATCACTTCGTTATCGCACGTTTTACCTTAGGTTTCGCTACTTTCGATTTTTCTGCCCATGTTTTCAAACGGCAGAGCTTTTTCTTCAACCAGTCACCACTTCTCACGGGCATGGACGGCGATCATGGATCAGCCAACACAAAAATGTTTCGATTTCTTAAATTTTGGGCGCTTCTGGGAGACGAGGAATTGGTAAACTGAGGAATAAATCGAGAATATTTCCCAAAATAAAAAATTGCCGGACATTTTTTTATCAATTTAAGGGGTGTTGCTTACTGCCATAAGGCACGGGAAGTGCCGTTTCCTGCAATCTGAGGGGTCTGCCAGACGAAACATTTTCTTGTACGCTGCGCGCCAACCTGTGGTGGCGCTCCGCTTAGATAGTCATCACCTGCTCACGGGCCCCTCCCCCCAAAAAAAATTATTTTCGCACGACGCCACTGGCCCAAAACCATGTGCCGCCCTCTGAAAAAGTTTACTTTCCGTTGCTTGCTAGTGATTTTTTTTCTTGTCGCTACAAAATGCAAAACAAAATGCAAAACCAAATAACACATTTCATTACTGTCTGCATTTTGTAGCGACACGAACAAAACGTCACTTACAAGCAACAGAAAGTTAACTTTTTCAGATGGCCGCACGCGGTTTGGGGCGAGTCTTCAATGCCTTTATAAGTGATATGGGAACTTTCACATATTATACACTGCTAGTTTAGCCGGGGTTACCATTCAAACAAAACAGTGCCATGAGACGAATTAGGGGCATGAACAAGTTATAAGACTAGGATATATATAATAGTTATATAGTTATAAGCCTAGTACGAAGCTCTAGAGAGGACATGGGAATTTTATTTTATTACGTACGTACGTAATAATAATCGTATGTTGGCGAAACCAAAATCACCCTGAAGAAACGATTCTATGGTCACAAATCCACAGTCAACACCATGAAGACTGAGACCCCAGTTGGAGAACACTTTAACCTTCCCAACCATACCATTAACGACATGTCCCTACAGGGGATTGCATCCTTAGGTATCCGTCCTGACCTAGTACGAATCAGCAGAGAGAGGCTCTGGATGCAATGCCTTCGCACCATTCAACCCCATGGGCTCAACATTCAGGAAGGACATGACTAACTTTTCTTCGGCCCCCTCCTTCTCCCCTTCCCCCCCCCCCATCACTTCTCATTGCTCTCTTCCACCCCTTTTTCTCCACACCTTTCTGTCTTTATCCTTCTCCAGTTTATTCCCTACCCCCATCCTTCTTTCTTTCTTTCTTCACTCCATCCCTAGTCTACTAATCCCCTTACATCTATCTCCTTGTGTACACCATGCTCATTAACCTGTCTGTATTCTGTGCAGGGGCGTATCCAGGGGGGCGCAACAGGCGCCCCCCCCCCTATTGGCCGTCACCAAAAAAAAACTAAAGTAAAATTCATAAATTTCTTAAAGGCTTTGATGTTGAAACTTGGCAATCACCAGATTTCTCAGTCGGTCACAAGTTTTACAAACACTAAGTGACATGCCAGCCATACCAAATTGTGCATTTTGTGTCCATTTTTACTGGAAATGTTGCTTATTATTAAGGTCGAAAAAATGGATCACATATGGCACCATTTTGCATTTCAGCCCTTCTTCGAAAGCAAAAATTGTCCACCCCTCCCCTTAGACCCATCCCCCAGGACGGCGATCATTCATGCCTGGCCCCCCCCCCCCCCCCCTAGTGAAAATCCTGGATACGCCCCTGCTGTGTGTGATTTTGTCCCTTCTGTTACTGTTACTTCTCATTTAGCCTTTGAAGGAGATCATGCTAGGATCGAAAGGTCAGGTTAACTTACTTTTACACAATCTCAACAGTAACCGCAAAAACTATTGAAACATCGGTATTTTTCAACACAGGGTTAAACCTGCTAAATGTTAACTTTACTTTTCACTAATGTTTCTAATCCGAGATAGCGCCACCATTTGGGTCAAGTTCTGGTCAGAGCGATATGGTTCCTTCTCTGGTCAGTTTATGTATCTTTGGTTCGTGATAGCCCCATAATGAAGCTCGCTTGTAATTCTGCAATATTCCATTATTCTGTTTGTACCCATTTGCAGATGCAATTTTAAGAAACGCCTAATTTGGTGTCACCAAGCAAAATAAGGTTGAATATAAGGGGTCTAGCCGATTATACAATCTTAGTTACACTTCTGGTCATATGTAATTTGATCTCTCTCCTTCAGTGCAGTAAATTACAGGGTAAACGTACATGTTGCAAAGATTGTGCACGTACCTTGTTATATGTACTATCAATGTGAAATATCCTTGGTACTAATATTGACGTTCGCGTTCAGGGCTTACTCAAAATAACTTGTGCACGTAGCCTAGGCCTACTGTCAGTAGTAACTATTGCAAGCTCTGCACATCATAGAAATATATGTAAGGTCATTTTTATCCTGGTTTATTCAAGTAATCGCGTGGAGTGTTATAACCCGCTGACAACTGACTTATGCTTGACGAGACTGGATTTACTATTATGGAAATTTGAACTTCTGTGAACGACTGACTAGTATATATTTGCAATAGGATTAGCCTACACTATCACTGAGTGCAGACATCTAACCGCATGTTTACAAGGCTTGGCCTAGCCTACCCTGGATTGATAGCAATGGCTCTGTTGCAAGTCACTGTATGAAGTTTCTTTAAAGTGCAAAGGTTTGTGCATCAAATTTAATTAACCTTCTCATTTACATGCAGTACGCATGTACAGTGGTAGTAATAATTTCTAAAGTAGGCCTACCGTACCACTACCACCTGCCATTGTACTTGTAGCGATACAAATTTCAGGTTTTAGAATTATATAGCAAACTTAGGCCTAGCGTAGGCCTAAGTTCCATGGATAGCCAAGGCCTTGCCTATAGCCTAACCTAGGCTTAGCCGGACAATAAGAGTTCGGCCAGGCTAACTTAAGTTAAGATTCACGTACAATAAGCCTACGGCAGTTAGGGCAAGTTATAGGCTAGACCTATAATTTAGGTTAGGTTGCTTCCATACCAAAGAGAAAACATTTAATTCCCTGGAACTAGGGACTTTACTGCAGTCTAACTTTAAGCTAGCCATAAGCCAGACTAAAGTAGGCCTTGCACAGTGGATATCTTCCCCGTGCAACATTGAAATTCGTGCATAATTTTTCGCACAGCATTCTGTTACAAAAATATTTTATTCCAGCTCAGTCGGTACGATACTTTACAAAACAAAAGCTGCAAAAAAATAAATCTTTCTCAGACTTTAATATTAGTTTACTCATTTTCTTTCCTTTTTTGGGAAAGTCATTGTCAGAGGATGCACCTTTAGTATACTGTACATCAATGCAATAACAAGGTGTTAGGCAAATCTGTTCCCCCATCCCTCTCCCCTTGATGTTCGCATCAAGGTTTAGTACTTGGACTGTAATTTCAAAGGAAGGCATCTATAGTCTCACATTATTCATCGGTCGTATGATATCAAACGCCCAATGATCTGGGCAGCCTTTATCTGTGTGCCATGAATGAACTTTAGGTTTGAAATGTACACTATAGGCTGGAAGTAGAGCAGCGCTATACTTTTAACACACAGCGCTACCCCTGTATAGCACACTTCTGCTTGTTTCACTGTGCTGCGTCGACTATAGGAATCAGTAAACCCTACCATTCACACAGTGTACAAGGAATCTTTTGAGAAGATGTTAGTCAAGTAAACAGCGACAGACAGGAAATCCCTAGCATTGGAATCAGCATAATGGGCTATATGTACACAGTAAGGTAGTGTAAGGTAAGCGCTTACACGCTCGAACGTTTTCATGTAAAATATGGCGACCTTGCTCTCGAATAAACTAGAAGTCAAAATTGCCAATAGCTTTCTTGTGAGCATGCATTTGGGTCAATAATTTTTTTGTTTACGAGGAACTCGAAAGTTTGTAACTATTCAGGGAATCACCGACAAATCATGAATGGTGCAATGCGTAATATGTTGTTGGCTTTGTGTTTGATCTCTAGAGTAAGGCAAATATGTCACCACAACAGAACTAGTATTGTTCGATACAGGTGACAAACGCCCACAGTGGAATCACAACCTTCCTAACTCGCCCGACACGATACTACCCGGTTCATAATTTATTACCCAAATCCTACCTAAAGTGTGATTGTTTTTTTTATGGAAACAGATGGTTAGGCAAGATTTTCCCTTTGACTTAGTGTTGTGTTAGGCTACCATGTGGTCGAAGATAACAGCAATAATGAAAGTTTTCCATGGATATCTTACAACTGCATCACAAATCTAATAAACAGATGGTTAAAGGCTAGATTACCCCAATGACTTAGTAAGGAGTTAGGCTACCATATGATCGAAGATAACAGCAATAATGATAGTATTCCATAGATATCTTATAACTGCGTCATAATTTCAGCAAATGAACAGTTGGTTAGGCTACATTTCCCCATTGACTCAGTGTGGTGTTAGGCTAACATGTGGAAGAAATTTAAAGAATTCTCACAATTACTATTTTGTCATTCATTTATTTGGGGGTGTCCCCTCCCCTTTGGAAATTTTTTGCATTTCCAGGTGGCCTCAGATGCAATTTGGTGCAATATAGCACACTTCAACACCCACTCCATTTTGTAAATAATTTTGCATTTTCACCTGGCCTTAGAAGCAATTTGGTGCTCCAAATGAGATTTATTTCTGCCAAAATGTTCTGAGTAAAATGACGAATGTTGTTTTCATTTACTGAGAAATGAAAAAAGGTTTCTTTTTCACTGGGGGGGCTGGCGCCTCCCCAGCCCCCCGGTTCCTACGCCCTTGATGAATGTCGTAATGTCCCAGTAAAGATTAGATCAATGGCAAGTGTAAGTTCCAAGGAAAAGGTTGTTTTTCTAGTAAGATGTATGTTACACAGGTCTAGACGAAAGGATGCTAAATAAACCTCTATTATCTTGCAGAGCCACTTGGCAAAGTGGTCATGGATTCCTTTTCTTGGAAATCCTAAAACAAAAGCTGAATCATCCGTGACTTAGAGGGGTACTGTACATCAGAAGAAAGTCTGCGACATTGTGAGGGCGCACTTATTGAAATTTAGCGGAAACTATGTCGATAGTACAGTGTCACAAGTACATATGTTTCCAGTGACCAGGGGGCTCCCGTTATTGTGGAGAGTCTCTCCTTATAAACTGCCTAGATACTAGATACAGTTGAGTCACTGGGCTCCCTGGTTATATACCAGATATATATACCCGATCATTTGATTAATTTTGCTGGTTTGACCAAAGGTCTAAAAATAACATATAAGTGAAATAAAATTCCCAACTTGTGTCTGGATACTTGGATAGTAAAAGTTTAAATACATTTGTCATTAATCCATCTCTACTCTCTTTGAGGGATTACCGTTTGTTAAGTAAATTTGCAGAACCTTCTTAGTATTCATTACAGTGTGCAAGGTCTGTTATTTCATATAGGCCTATACTAATATCACTATGAAACAAGAGTATACATACATACAGTACACCATTTGATATGAATTTTGAATTAGTATTCATTAGTAATTCATTACAGTGTGTAAGGTCTGTGTAAGGTCTGTTATTTCATATAGGCCTATATATATACTAATATCACTATGAAACAATCTTGAGTATACATACATACAGTACACCATTTGATATGAATTTTGAATTAGTATTCATTAGCATTCATTAGTAATTCATTACAGTGTGTAAGGTCTGTGTAAGGTCTGTTATTTCATATAGGCCTATATGGGCCTTTACACAGTAAACCAACATGAAAATCAACACATGCAGTTTTCAGTATTGAAATTGGTATTTTCTTTGTTCTATTAGGATGAGTGTTAGTTATTTGAAGCAGAGAGATAGCATAGAAAGTTTCAACATCCTACTTGAATTTTGAAATTTTGGTCCATTGGAATCCTATGGGAAAAATAACGGGCGAACATTGACATACACCAGAAATATATAACGGTTGTAACACATTGACATACATCACATGGCAGTCAATTTTTCATAAAGTTTAAAACATATATAGTCTTGGACATTTTCCTATGATGGCACATAGTCATACCTGCCACACAACCAAACGAGAGCAATAGGTGATGCATATCAGGCTTAGTAGCGCATGAAATTGGTAACGGTCGAACAGTATGTCAATGTGTTACAACCATTATAATGTACCACAAAAAATTGCGAAACTCAAAAAGTATACAGTGCATGTAGTTCCTTTTGTGTATACAGATTCCTACCATGAAATAGTTTATAAAAACCATGGAAACTTCATTTGATGATGCACATGGGGGTACTGTGGTACGTTTGAAAAAGATTGACATACACATGAGTTACATTTTTGTACCAAAAAATGATGTTTTCAGTGTTTATATAAACCACTACTGGCTAAGATTCTGAGTGCAGTAACATGGATCATATACATTTCAAATCTTTTGAGTTATGCCATTTTTTAACGTAAATTTATAACGGTCGCCCGTTATCTATTTCATGCTGTACTGAGCGTGATATATACATCATATATTACTCTAATTTGGTTGTGAGTTAGACATGACTGTATGCCATCATAGGAAAAGGTAAGACTACTGTAAGTATGTTTCAAACTTTATGAAAAATTGCCATCTATGTGATGTATGTCAATGTTTTGCAACCGTTGTATTTTCTTGCCGTATGTCAATGTTCAACCGTTATTTTCCTATTGGATTCTAATGGGCCATTTTTCAAAATTCAAATAGGAAGTTGAAACTTTTTACTCTAGCTCTTTGCTTCAAATGAGTAATATTGAACATTACAGAACATTGGAATATCAATTTTAGGGTGGAAAACCTCTATGTTATCATTTCGTGTTGGTTTACTGTGTATTTGCCCATATACTAATATCACTTTGAAACAAGAGTATATACATACATATTCCATTTGATATGAATTTTGAATTAGTATTCATTAGCATTCATTAGTATTCATTACAGTGTGTAAGGTCTGTGTAAGGTCTGTTATTTCATATAGGCCTATACTAATATCACTATGAAACAAGAGTATATTTACATACTGTACATATACCATTTTATATGAATTTTGAATTAGTTATTTTAGCACATGTATATTTTACATTTGAAATTGTGAGAATATTCATTTAATGCTATGAGTACAATCATCCCTGATTCCCTGAGCTCTGTAGAATGTACAGCTCTCCCTCTATGCTTGAGATTTAGTGAATGCACATGTTCTAGTATCATGTACATATATATCGAATTATTCATAGATACTTTAGTGTATATAATCCGTCATGCTATAATTACTACTGACGTTGTACTGCTCTCCCGATAACATCACCGGGGGAAACCCATCGTCCTAGTTTTTGTAGTTTTAAATTTCACGATTTGACTTTAATACAAGTTGTCTTTTGTGTCGATTTTTATTTTGCTTCAGAATTGATTTTAGAAGCCAAAGTTTAGAGAGAGATTTAACGAGGTCACCGTGACCGCCCTCACTCAGCGCTCCAACCATGCTGTCTGTATCGTTGGTGGTTACCGCGATTCAATATCACCACGATTAGACTGACATGAGGAAAGAGAAATTTGTAAATATATTGAGGTATATATTCGATAATTCGTAATTTGATATTAGCGGTGGTAAAGTTTCAGTCTCCAATGTAAGCACTGTACAGTCTGTACATATTAGTTGCATCCACTTTCAGACAATATTTAACGACAAGCAGGAAGGCAAACAAGACCATTTGTTTAAAAAGTGAGATATATATCTATAGGCAAAAATGTCCATATCCAAATCGATATATGCATCATTGGCCTGCAAAGAATTAGACAAATTAAGAACAGGTTTACAGCTAGATCAAGAATACAGTTAGTGTATGAATCCGAGTTCAGTTTTCTTGAATTAAATTGATCTTTTGAGGCTGTTCATTTCCACAATTGAATGTAAAATTTCAGAAGAGCTAAATTTGTTAGCTAAAAAACAGTTGTCTGCTTGCATTCCAAATAAAAGGCAAAGATTTAAAAAAAAAAAAAAAATGGGGATTTTCTCTGTTCATATATTCAAGTTATTATGCAGTATTATGCAAAATTGTCTAGATTAATATGAAAAAATTGATACAAGGAGTCTGTGATTCATATAAAACAAATATTCCCAGGACATCCTTCAATGTACAACTCTCAACCAACAAAGCTCGGTACTAAATAGGTGCAATGAAAATCAAAATTTAAGCAATTTTTGGAACCTGCCTTGGAACTTCACACCCAAATTGAATTTAATGTTAACTTACGGTGGCCCCTCGTTCACTACTATGTCGTTCACTACTTATAAATAAAAGGAAGACAAAGTCGTAGGCCTGTTATCCATCCTAAGGGGAGTGTTACATGCCCAAAAATGAGTGTTTTTTCCCCCATTAAATCTACACATACATGTCAGTGCACACATATAGCTGATTCTTTTTATTTTCGCTACATACGGACAACCGAATTTGCTGTACGGAAAACCTAGAATTGAGCCCTTCATTCTTGCCCCAGGAACAACCAGAGAAAATTTGCCCCAAGTTGCAGACATTGTTGGAATTCACTTCTCCCCTCTCTTTAACCTATCAGCAAACAACATAGGCACTTCAATGTACTTTAGCCAACTCTAATTGGTAGTATTTTAAGACTGTGCACCCTCTCCCATCCACCCCCCCCC
>KN882239.1:19493-39360 GCA_000934455.1 Apostichopus parvimensis
TGCTCAAGTCTTATGTTGATATACCTAGGTAATGGTTGCATGCACCCTTGTGTCAGATACAAGCCGTTCACAACAAGAAACGGACCACTGCTTCATATCATTATGTCAATCGTGATCTTGCAAATCAAATTCGACACATGACTTTTTTTTTGGAGTGGTGGGTGACGGGTGGGGAGGAGGTGGTCTAGTAGCTCTTCCATATGCATTTCTGTATGCTTTCTTTGCGGTCCGGGCCCCACGGTCCGGTTGGGAAACATTACTCTCCTTTCCTGATTTTGTTGTCGTTTTTGAGTCTGTATGTTTCTTCCTTTCTTTTGTCTGCCTATTCAAGGAGATATTTCCAGACAATGCAAAGATTACATAACATGTATAGAATTTTAAGCAATCGTTTGTAATCCACAATATCAGATGATAAATAATATGTACACTGCACCTCTATATAATATCAATAAAACAGCAGCACCTGGTAAAGAGTAGAAAAGGTTTTATTTAGTTTAGTTTAGTTAGTTTAGTTTAGTTTAGTTAGTTTAGTTTAATTTAGTTTAGTTCAGTTCAGTTTTGTTTTGTTTATTTTATTTTTTATTATTTTTTTATAATTTAATTTTTTTTTCTCTTTTATTCATTTTTTTTTTTTTATTCTTAAAAATTTACCCTCATATAACAGTACTTATCAGAGAGTAGGGAACATCACAAAAACTAACCTGTTCTCAAGAGGGACATGCACTCCTAACCGGGACACTGCGCAACATACTGTAGGACATTTTGTGAAGGTGTGAAAGACTCTTTGTAAACTATCCCATATAGCCAACCCACAATAAACTTCACATAGGATCTCTAATGCCGGCAGAGTGTGATATGATCTCTGAGAAAGAGAGTACCTCTCGTACAAAGAAAATACAGTACGAACAAAGAACAAACTACATGTCGTTAGGATTTGATCATGAATGTAGGACACTTTGAAAAGCCTTGGACCACTGCCAAATCTCTATAACCTTGAATTATGATACTTTCATATGTAAGTATCATAAAAGAAATTAAATTAAAAAAAAAAAATTTGCAACATTTTCCTGTATACATACTGTATCACAGCGGTAATGTTGCAAATTTTACAGTATGTAGCAGTTTCGAAGGCGCTGAACTTTTATCGTAGAATGTAGATTATAAAATTGGCTACAGACAGTTAAAATTTATATCGATAACGAAGTCCTTTATGGCTTTGTTGGTGAAAGTTCAGCAACAAGAAGCCTTAATCATACTTGAATCACAACTTCTGGGTTGCAGCTTCAGAGTTGTGTAACTTAAAAGTATAAGCATGAAATTTGATACGGAAGAAATTGAAAACCAACGATTTGCTACATTCGGATTTTGGACGTGATGGGATGCAGGTGACAAATATTGTGCTGAGGAGCACTAAGGTTATTAGAAACTAATCTTTTTCCTATTAACAAAGGATTAGAGAATAAACTGGCACCTGTTTCCTATTGGCTACAGTATATTCATTTCTAAATTTGAACTAAGAATAGAAAACTTTAAAATCACAACAAGACACAAAATACCATTTTAATAATATCTTTCCTTTCATCACTCGATTAATCCCTTCTCTTAAATTCTGCTATTGCACTTCCTAAATGTACCTGGCCTATGACCTCATAATTTTTTTAAATCCTTATAACACTTCCCCTCCTATCCTCATGCCCTATATGCCAACCACCACCCCTCCCCCACTCCCCTCTATCCAAATCTTTCCCCTCGATATCCAATCTTCACAGACTCAATGTGTGCATTTCTCTGTACTGCTATTTCCTACCCAATTTACCAGTAATGTCATGGAATAATAACAATGAAATATCTAAGCCAACTGCTATGTAGAATATGGGAAATCTATATACAAAAGAAAGAAAGGAAACAAATGTCATTTCTTTCATGAAGGGTTGATGATTAGAGGTAAAATTGTTGAATCAAACATGCATAATTTGTGATAATTGCATGCTTCTAAGGTTATCATGCCATATAGGTCTATAGTCACTATCTAGGTAATCGGCATATATGGAGGTTGTATTTGAGAGACAGACCTATATATACAGATATATACAGCTATATACAGATATATACAGATATATACTGATTTCTATATGATGCAGGAACAAGGGGGGGGGGGGGGTCGAAGTAAAAAAAGCAAAAGCAGTCAACTATGCTTAAGAATTTAGAGAAAGGCTTGAAATCAAAATGGCTTTGGAAAATCCAAATACAGTATATGCCGTTTTACTTCCAATCTATCTGGTTGTCAAATGGTCTGGTGACTTTGATTCAATTTGTGCTGCTAGCATGCAGGAGAAACTTCAAATTGGTTTTATTTCTTGATATACATTAATTACTGCAGTATTAACTGCCATCTTCTGTACACTATACTTTCCCCTTCCCATATCTTCAACCCAGTATTTTTTGAATGGTTCCCAATTTTGCTGCTACCTGGGAAATTCTTTTGAAATTTTGTCACTGGACACTACTACTGTACATGGAATTGTTTACAAAGTTAGATACTTCTTTTTGCAGCCTAAATTTTTTTTATTTCATACTTATTTTTGTAGCCTAAATCATTTTCAGTGACAAATTATGAGGCATTTCTTGCCCCATATTTTGTTGCATGAAACATATCTAAGGGTTCATCTAAATCTAGTCAATAAATTCTTGCAATATAACCACCTTGCATGGACAATTCCAAGGATTCAACAATTCCCAAGCATAGCTAGTGAATTGGAGATATTGAAACAAAGGACATGGTTCAATAAACTAACGGACCATCTGTTTTCATTTTTTTGCCAATAAACCTTGCCAAGTTTGTCCATATATGTGATTCTATAGTATTTGTATTCTCCATTGCACCTTATGCTCAGTGCATAGAAATGTCGGTTTCTAAAACCAACATGCCTTCAATAAAATAACTTGCCACGTACAATAAAGTTGGCAATATCTCTCCTAAAACCGATACACTGGGTTTCAAAGTACAAGAAAATCATCTCTGCTGAGAAATGCTGCTCTAATTATTGTAATGAGGCCCTGTACAAATGTATACTGAAGCATGTGGTAACAGGTTGTATGTAAACACCTTTAAGACTGGTAGTAGTTACATAAAGCACACATGTATGTCAGTTATCGACATTACCTCATCACTTTGTTCAGCTATATATAGTAATTGTATAGTCCGACCAGATGTTGTCTGTAAACACACCGTAATAGTTTTTAGTGTAATTAACATAACAGGTTGTATGTAAACACCTTTAAGGCTGGTAGTAGTTACATAAAGCACACATGTTTGTCAGTTATCGACATTACCTCATCACTTTGTTCAGCTATATATAGTAATTGTATAGTCCGACCAGATGTCTGTAAACACACCGTAATAGTTTGTAGTGTAATTAACGTAACAGGTTGTATGTAAACACCTTTAAGGCTGGTAGTAGTTACATAAAGCACACATGTATGTCAGTAATCGACATTACCTCATCACTTTGTTCAGCTATATATAGTAATTGTATAGTCCGACCAGATGTCTGTAAACACACCGTAATAGTTTGAAGTGTAATTAACGTAACAGGTTGTACAGTATGTATTATGTAAACACCTGAACTACTTCACAGTTAAATTCTCATATAAATTAACATCAGATGTTTCGTAACCTTTCAAAGTACATTCCAACACGCCGACAGGCTCTGTACTAGTTAAATGCTATCTATGTTATCTGTGTGTACATACATTTAGTAACCTTCTGTTGACAAGAAAGTTAAAAAAAGAGAATAAATCAATATATGCAGGGTACTGTAGCTAATTGAGCACGTAGTCTGCTGAGAGCCTTAGAGCTTTTATCTAGTTCAAGTTCAGTGCAGGTTGTATCGAAAAACATTCGTAAAAGTGCAGAGGAGAGAATATATACATATGAATGATCATGCTTGAGGGGAACCAAAATCTTCAAGCACTTTGACTATTATAACCAATCGTCTGTTTTGTTTTTTGTGTGTAAACGCTGTGTACATTCATTTTTTCCAACCGGCGGATTTTCTATATTATGTACAGTTGATACAATGGGGGTAAAAAAAGGAAAAAGAAAAAAAAAGGAAAAAGAAAGAAAAAAAAATTTCAAAAAAAAAATGTTAAACAATTATGCTGCATTTTGTAAAGGCTGGAAACTTGAAAACTTTGTCTTCATAAAAAAAAAAATTATGGTGGAAAGCTTTGGAAAATCCAAATATTAGTCATTTTACTTCCAATCATCATTCGCTTAAATTTAGTACACAGTACTTCCTACAGATAGGAGATAGTCCATTTGTTACGTGTGGACTATCAGTATGCACAGTAGTTTAAACACACTGCCCACCCACGTAATATATGCAAATGTATACAGTGGGATAAGAGAGTGCATTGCAATCTGTGCATGATATACATTCAAGCAATCAGTTTCCGTTTAATCTCATGCACTCGTAACTAATCCGTGTATCTGTCTTGAAATAGTCCAAACAGTGCGGCCGGCCTCAGACCCAGTGGCCTGCAAGCCAGTTTGATACAGAGAGATCGTATAAAACCAACTTACCAACGATTTTAATCGTTTGGGAATATCTTCCTAACTGCGTGAATTGGCTACAAAATTTATCGACAGTGTCGATGGTATCAATTTTCTATATTCGGTATAGAAAATTGATATAACTTGGAACTGTGTTTCTTATTTATTTCCTGTCCTCAGTTGCATGGATTTACTTCGGTCCTTGCTTACCTGTCTCCCCACAACCATAGCACTCTCATTCTACCGTGCCTAGAATGAACTGGAAACTTTTTCTCAAATCAGTTGCATTGCTTTCCCATAAGTTTAAGTAAGTTATCCTTAAAGTTAGCATCATAGTATTAAATTTGAAATGGTACATTTGAATTTTTCTTAGTAGAAAATTGTGTTCACCACATTTTCCGACATAGGCATTGGCCACTTTGATCTTCAATGACCTATGACCTCTACAACAAGAACAGCATGGTTCGTGGTTTAAGTTGGTTCCATATGCACAGTATACATATTTCATCCAAGCTTTCCTTTGGAAAATATCAGATTAACAAGGGTTTCCGACTTTCTCCTCAATAAACCTCAAATGGCAATAAAAACTTTGGATAGGTTTAAACTTTGGATGAGGTAATGTGAGGCTCATTGGAAAGTTGATGGTAGTGTCTTGGTGACGAATTCAAGTTGATAAATTGATTGCTGATTCAAGACTCTCTTTGGGTGAATATTAATCATTTGAGACTTTCATTATGCAAACTTGTGAGAAATACTTGATTATACTTCTAGGTTAAATTGCCATCCAAACAGGAAAAAGAAACCCCCAAAAAACTGCCCTTTTTATTGTTTTGCAAGAATATTTTCCGATTCGATACTGCTGTTGATCTTGAGGCTGGCCCGTTCCTTTAATTTGTAGTTGATTTTCATAAAAGATTTTGATGAGTTTACTTGCCACTGCAATACCATATATACTGTAGGTCATTGCTCACTGTAGTTTTGTTGTTTATGAGCCACTCTACCTCAAAGTGACAGTCTCATAGCAACTATGTACAGTATTACCTGATTGATAACTTTATAATTTATAGTCAGCCCTTAATTTCAATTAAGAAAGTTAGGTATTTTTTTTTTCAGGGAAAATTGTTGGGAATGGAATCAGTTTTGTGTTTTAATTAGCAACTATGCTACTATGTAAATTTGCAACTATGTATTACGTGATTGATAACTTTATAGTCAGCCCTTAATTTCAATTAAGGAAGTTATAGGTAATTTTTTTTTTTCAGGGAAAATTGTTGGGAATGGAATCAATTTTGTGATTTAATTAGCAACTATGCTACTATGTAAATTTGCAACTATGTATTACGTGATTGATAACTTTATAGTCAGCCCTTAATTTCAATTTAGGAAGTTATTGGTAATTTTTTTTCAGGGCAAAATGTTAGGAATTTTTAAAAAGAATTATATCAGTGGCAGACAATATAAATATGACAGTTATCTCGAAGAGAAATTTGAAATTATTCCAAAATGTTAGTTGCAAATCTCATCTCAGACTTATCGTTTTTTCCTTGACTGGTCGATTGATTCTAAAACTGTTTTCAATGAGGATTATCTGGTGTGCTGAATAAGGAGACATCTTCTATTTTGAATCATTGCTCGGGTGCCAAAAAATAAGCCCTTGCAACTTGTAAGTTGACTGACTATAAAGTGAATATGCAAAGTTATTGGTCCAGTATTCTTTGTCTCTCTATCTCTCTCTCTGTCCCCCAGATAATACTCAGAAGTCATAGCTCATGTACCCCCTGAGCGTTAGGATTTCTAAAGACCAAAGGTCATTAAAGTTCAACACTAATAAGAAAAACATCAGGGCATGGTCGATTTCCCTTAAATACAAAAATTTGGCATTTCTGATCGATGAAGCGCTAAACTTACTGTACTTGTGCCCTTACTCAAGAAGTGAATCATCATTTTATATGGCCTGTGAAATTGAAATAGCTGATATTTCTTCAAAAATTTTGGATATATTCTGCTCCTCCCTATGTGGTCTTTCAACCTTAAAAATCGATTCAATTGTCACCCATGGGCGTTCGCCATTTTGGTTTTGGTTTTGATTAGCGAGCCACATATTAATATCAACACATTGAACGAACATTTCCTACGAGCAGTTCACGATAACTAAAGCAACATCTTGTCAAATTTTTCTTCCGGAACACCTTTAAACAGGGTTTTCGTTAGTAGCTGGGACCCGGGTCAAATGACCCGCCTACTGCACATACATGACCCGGCTACTTTGCGACACTCAGTTAAAAAAAAAAGGAAAAAAAAATTGACGGAAAAATAGAGAGGAATAAATACCCACAACCCAAAGGTACCGTAGACCTATTATCATTTTGTTATGATCGCACTTCATTTAATGCAGCAAGTGCGTCACACCCTTGCTAAGTTCAGTTCAGTGGCATAGCTCCCTCCCTAGGCTCCATGACCCGAGTGTTAATAAAAAACTTGAGGAGAAAAAAAGAAATATAGGACAGAAGAAAGGGGTGATTGGGAGGGGGCAATATCATTGACCAAACAGCTGTATATTGCACCAGTTTGCATCTAGAGACTTTTTAAATTGCAATTTTCCGGCAGCCCCCTCCCCTTAGAACCCTCCCCCATGTCCGCGTACAGACAGTCCCGTCTACTTTTCAACTTGACCCACCTACTACATTTCTTAATTCTTAACCAAAACCCTGTTAAGGGCTCGAGAATTTTTGACAAAGAGAGAACATGGATGCATTTGTTGTTTGCTGCTAAGTAATTGAGCCTGAATACACAGTGGAGGAACTGAGACAACGAGACCTAGAGCTTGCTAAACAGATCGCATCTGTGTCCGACACTGGCAGTTACTATATATGATGCAAGTACTGCCACACTAGTAACAGTCCTACATTGGAGGGGCAAACCTTGTGCTTTTGTATGTTTTCTTTTCTCTGGAACGTTTTCCCGTCAGGAATAACATATAATATCATTCGTTTTCCCTTCCCTGCTCTCTCCTCCACTCATCTGTTTACACAACCAAATGCTTGGCACTCCAGAATTCTGCACCAAGTTCCGAACAAACTCCGAGAGCAAGTGTACGATTCACATGCAGAGCGGGGAATTGTTTAACTTACGATGTGGCTCGCTGACGTCAGTTTTGAAGCGCCCGCGTTTCAAAATGGCCGCCAACACAGGTGTGAAAAAATAATTAGAAAATTCCTGGAAATTTGGGGATATTTTGACTAGTTATTTCACAGAGGGTGTAAGAATATTAGTCTCTACTATGAGGTCACTGAAAAACCCCTGCAGGGTTTATTTCTCCTTTTAGTATTTTAGTAAACAAACGAAAGCAATTTAAAGGGTGTGTTTCAATGACTCGGCACAAAGAAACGTCTAATGCCGGTAATCTGACCTAGTTTTGAATGAGGTTTAACAGAAGTGTTAGACACCACCATCGATCCCAGAAAATACACACACAGCTTGCTACCGTCGGTAATTAGAAACTACTTTACAGTCAGTACATACAGCTACGGTCAATACCCACAACACAGTGTACATAGCAGCGTGGACATCTCAGGTCTAGATAAACTATAACAAGGTATCACGTTTCATAACTGTCTGCATTTTGTAGCGACAAGAAGAAAACGTCATTTGCAAGCAACGGAAAGTTAACTTTTTCAGAGCGCGGCACGCGGTTTTGGGGTAAGTCTTTAATGCCTTTAAGCTCAGTTGTCATGGTGACATCATTCACACTAAAACTGAAGCAAAAAGGAGTGACTTAATTACGCTAGTGTGATCTTGTCGTCGTCGTCCAGTATTGGAAAGTTAATACGAAAATGTGACTTTTAGACTAATTTTAATTTTTGTCCAAATTTCCATAACCACAGGAAGCTATGTACAGTATTAATTTAGTGGTGATATTACCTTACCATAAGGTGTTTGAATAGCTGGTTCGCTTGTCAACTTTGAGAAAAATATTACGTTGACGGTTTTAACCGTACACCCTATCATCCTATATTTGATCAAAAAGAACAAATGTCATCGTCATCATTATCATTAGTCCATTAGTTCATTACCATTATCATTATCATTATGATGATGATTATGTACCAGCATTAATCTTAACTCGCACTGTGTGTCTATTCATCAGCGGTAATAGAGAACTGAATTTTGTCGTCAGAGTCACTCAAAGGTTATCTCTTAATTAAGCAGTTTGAGCACTTCATATTTCCATGTGCACTTAATAGTGATATGTTGAGGCATCATTCATGATGGTTCGTAAATTATGATGGTTCGTAAATTACGATGGTTCGTAAATTATGATGGTTCGTAAATGATGGATGGTAAATTGTCATGATGGTTCGTAAATTATTAAGCTGTGCAGCTGATATACAGTATATATATGTCATTTTGACTGTTAATATAGTACACGTTTTTGTGCTTCGTGCTCTAGTTTTAGTCCAAAATTATTGGATATTGATATGTATTGTTATATTAAGCATGTTTTTTTTTTTTATTATTCATATTTTTTTATTCATTTTTTTGGAAGGTTTTTGGGCACGATCAATAGTGCAGATCGCGAAGTGGAAAGTTAGTTAACGATATATATATGTGTTTTTTCATACGTGTATATATGTAACCGTTAGTGTGTCATTTAATGAAAGGGCAGAACAGTGGGATAAAAATGACTCGCTCTGTTTATGTCACCATGGAAACATGTTAAGAAAGAGGAAGAAATTTTGAATTCCATGCAAAATAGTCACTCTGGCAAAGCTATTAAAATGGTGACTCCCAAACTATTAAAATAGTTAATTACTCCATTAACCCATTTAAAACTATTCAAATGTACTACAAAACTGTTCAAAGAAGTACTCCAAAACTATCTTGCACTAAGCCTCCCCCCCCCAGTCCACCACCCTCAGGTCATTTGGCTCTTCCTTCAATCCCTAATCCATTCTGAATTTTCCTTTCATATATACTCTAAACTCCCCCATCAGAGGGCTGAGAGTGTCCCCAATTTCTGACCATTTTCAAACATTACTTGAGTGAGGTACATGGTTCAATTAATCCTATTCAATTTAATGTTGAAACCGGCGAAGGAACATGTATGCATTCTTAAACTTTATAAATTATCATGTATCATGCAAGGCAAATTTATGCAGGTATACATACATATATATCACAAATGATTTCGAGTTGGTTAGCATCATGTTTGATCTCTAGAGTAAGGCAAAATATGTCACCAAAAACAGAAATAGTATTGTTCGATACAGGTGACAAACACCTACAGTATGTACAGTGGAATTACAACCTTCCTTATCAGTTTCAAACCTCTGGACATTCAATTGATCTCCATAGCCTAGTGGTTAGGGTGTCCGTATATAGAGGGAGAGGCCCGGGTTCGAATCCCGGTGGAGGCTGGAAGTTTTTCACTGTTCTTGATTTTCCAACTGACTACAATTTCAATTATATATAGACACACACATAGGTGATAATAAGAGACTATAATGGAACACTGGTAGTTGTTACTCAGTTTCAATCGTTGAGCGATCATCAGACAACTATATATATTGATACTGTGAATACACACTGTTAAGTTGAAAATGGTTTTTCATGTCAGAATTTTATCCAATGCCTAGTTGCCTACATCCCTTTTAACGACAAAAAAAAATGAAGGCTTTGAAGAATTATTGAGCCTAATTATATTTCACTAAAAACGAAAGTCAATTCAATTAAATAGTTTATGAATAACCCCCAAACCATACATACATTATTTAAAACATGCGCAATATATTAACTTTACAACATCGTTAGCAAAAATCTGTACACTAATAAAGTCCCCCAACGTTAGTTTCTAATAATGTACCCAGAAAACAAATGCGACTCCTGGCTAAATGACAGTGCAATGCATTTTGAAAGGTGTTGTAACAACAGTCGATCAGACACTGACTTCTATAGGCCGAGTGAAAATGCATTGCTGGCATATCTGTCAGCTTTTGGTTAGTTGCAGTGCAAGGTATGATCACCATCTCGATATATTCAAAGATGGAGTCAAATATTCAAACAAATTCAATTGATGCATATATAGTGAAATGAATGATTCAGTCGCTATATATAAGTCATACACCAGCCCTGTCAGAAACAGCCCATCTAGAAGAGCTAATTAGTGACTTTGCTAATTAATGCTAATTAAAGACTTTTCTAACCATCGACGACAGAGTTTGAAGTACTTGCAGACCCACGAGTATCAGTTAAATTCAAGAACGAGAGCTTAATTTTCCCCGAATATCTTGCTTTTATTGTATTTATAGCTGTAAGATTTTGTGAAGGTCACTGAAATCATTCCTTTGGTATGGTTCATAAATTTAGCATTTAATTTTCCATTCTTTTCTAGTGTTGATGCATCGAGGTAGAACAAGTACACATTATCAAGAGAAGACATCTTCTGTAGCAGTTGTAAGTATATAATGGATTAACTTGGCCTTCTTTGTGTTCTGACTCAGTGTATAGTTTATTCCATAATATGTGCAATCTGTGCAAAGATAGTACTTGTTAAATGGATAGGCTCTCATTGTAGGCATTGATTTGAATGTTAGTAAAATGTTTCACACATGCAGTGTTGAAAATACTGGAAGAGTGTAAATTCACTTTTCAGAATCGATTTTTATAACATTATAAGCTTTAAAGGGTTAAAGAAACGTCTGATGCCTGTTATCTGACATAGTTTCAAATGAGGTGTAACAGAAGTGTTTAATTAGACACCACCAGATCTCAGAAAATACGCACACAGCTTACTACCATCGGTAATTAGACACTAGTGTACAGTCAATACATACAGCTATACGGTCAATACCCACAACACAGTGTACATGCAGCGATGAACATCTCAGGTCCAGATAAAGATAACAAGGTATCACGTTTCATTACTGTCTGCATTTTGTAGCCACAAGAAGAAAACTTCACTTGCAAGCAACGGAAAGTTCACTTTTTTCAGAGCGCGGCATGCGTTTTGGGGCGAGTCTTCAATGCCTTTAAGTGTGTAGTTGATGTAGTCCTGTGTAGTTAAATGTGAATCTTGGTGAATAAATTATAGCTATGATCAGAATATATCCTTTATTCATGACTTTGTCGTGTAAGTAAACAAACTGCAGAACTTTGCATTCTTGACAACTGTTCCCCCATAGTTCAAACAGTTATTGTTCTTGGCTGCACTGTGTCACCATAACTGCCCTAGTTTCATTACACATGTACCTATATACACACACATGATAGTGATTAGCATAGTGATTAGCATAGTGATTCAACAACTGTTGAATCTCACCACACTGGAGTTTAGGAGGTTACGTGGTGACTTGATTCAGGTTTTCAAGATTATGTATGGTTTTGACAATTTATCCTTCAATGACATTTTCATGTTTACTAATTCAGTAGTTGTACCAGAGATCATTGTCTTAAACTCCAAAAGACACAAGGTAGGATTAATATTCGGCATAATTTTTTGGCTAATAGGGTTGTGAATGAGTGGAACGGTTTGCCTGAGAAAGTTGTACTTGCAAAGTAGTGTGAATGGGTTTAAGAATGCTTTGGACAAGCACTTTAAGCATTGTAATCGGGTCTGAGTGTTAGTGTCTTCAGTTTTTTTTTCTCGGTCCTTGATGGGGACTTGAGTGCCCCTCTACTGATCCTTTTTTTCTACTAAACGAAACTTTACTAAAGCATGTTTGTACTACTGTATATATATGCCCTATGAAGTATGGATCTGAAGGACTGCTTCTTTAGCTCCAACAGTTGCTTTCTTTCTCACGATAACTAAAGTGCCACTCAAGATCTGACATGCGTCATTGTGATAAAAAGCAGTGACTGAAGGTGTTAAAAACGATCACAATTTCAAAACTTTATTGCAATTGAGAGAGCGGCAAAACTCTTTGATTTCTCTGCGACACATTTGTTCCGTTAAATGTCAATATATGCAGTCTTCGGCTCAGTGCATGTATGGAAGATAGCCATCTTCAGACACCCCATAAAATGAGGCTTGATAGTTCCACAAGTTTTATCACAATCACAAAATTTGGAGGCTAAATGGCTAAATTGCCAACCTTTAGAAATAAGGCTCGTAACTCTTCATGAGAGACTGCTGATCGTATATTTTTATTTGCGTTGCAAGTTGATCATGACTTGGGTGAGATGAAAGATGATAAAACCTTCCTCATAGTGAAGTAGAAGGAAGGGGGTGGTTGGGAAGAGGAGGAGAGGAAGAGAGCGGGAGGTGGAGAGAGCGGGAAAAATGGGAGAGGGGGAGGCTGGGGAGATGGGTAGTCTGGGGAGATGGGAAGGGGTTGAGGAAATGTAACTGCTGTAAATGGTTCAACTGTTTTCATGTTTCCTTCACATGGATTGAAGGTGGGGTTCCTTATATCCATTCCATTGCCCCTGATTGCACATGTGCATTTTTGTGTATTTTCAGTGTTTTTTTAAGATATTTTTGTACAGTATGAATAGGCAATGTACCGCGGTGCACATATAACTTCTCATTTAACCACGGTAGAGAGAGTTAATTCTAAACTAGCATTAAGAGAGCAATGGATGTTTTGTTTTGGATGTGTTCATTTTGCTGGAGGATCTTGGATAACATTCTGACCATATGGTCATTTAGAGTATAAAAACACATAGGCCTCATCACTCATAAAGAATTTGTTTTTGTTTTATAATTAGCGCACAACAGTTGTACACAACACGACTCGGATATAATATGAAAGAGAGAGAGAAAAAAATGTCAATAAACTGCTATCTACGTTTTATTTAGCTAGAGATCCCCATAAAAATATAATAAGAATATTTATACTGATTAGTCGCACTTGAGCGGGTAAATCTAAAGTCAACCCGTCGGAAATTTGTGGCAGGAAAATTTGTGGCTGAAATTTGATAAACACAGTTAGCATATGTACCATGTAGACTGTGCTGGTACATATCAGTGCTGGCGAAATTTGTAAACTTCACACAATTAAGGCATTCAGCCTAAACAGTTGGTCTCACTATATACAGTGGAATTTCTAGGCATTGCTTTGTGTTGTGCAGAGACAAAGGGAGGGAAATATGGCAGGGAAAAATGATCAAAACAATAAGGGCAAAGTCAGGTGCATTATATGTGACTGCTACCGCCCCCATTCAGATATTATTGCCATTCACAGAAATCCACAAGTTCCATATTCCGTTGTATAACACCAAAAAATGTCTGCAAAAATATTTACAGAGCGAATCTTAATATTTTTCCAATTTTCTGGAACTGACCAATTTTTAGAGTTTTAGATCCATTCAGAGAACCATCAGTGTGAATGACAATAAACTAGATTGCACTTTTTAATTTTTTTTTATTTTAAATCCCCCACACTTCCCCATCCCCCACCCTTCCCCCACTCCCACTCAACCCCCAACCCCCCAATTCAGCGGGCAAGTCAGCACATTGCTGATGTGTAGCAGCAGAGTATAATGGCCTAATTTGGAAGGTCATTTTTTATTTGGCAGGGCATATTTTTAAGGGATTTTTTTCGGGTTGTCCCTTGAACAGCCAGGCCTTACATTGTAATTGTCAGTTCGAAAAGCCAATTTGGTTGTCCCCAAACAATGTAGCAAACTAACAAGAGCGATTTATGTACTTGGTTGTAGGAGAGATGTGTAGGCTTGGTAAATAGAACACGGGGTTGGAAGGGGGGGAAGTGGAAGGGTGGGGAAAGGGGGGAATGTGTGTATGATACCAATTTATCATTTTTAATTACGGTGCAGTCTCAATTGTATGTGCATAACCAACTAGACGTCTGCCAGACAACCTCCACAGCTGATTTTGGTTGTCCAAACTCGGTAAACTCTGTCTCTGTGAACATGCTAACTCCCTGAAAATAAAGCTACAATCAATCTATGAGTTCTACCATGCTATGATTTTCTTGTGGTGAACATATAGTTTGATCAATTTCAGTTCAGTTCAGATTTGTGCAGGGCCCAATGTATAGATCGTATGTGATCTTCAGTGATCTACATCAAGTCACACGGGAATATGATATCAGCTTCGAAGAGTTGATATTCTTGTGTTGTGTGCTTTTAACACACAAGAGGAGGGCTACTAGGATGATTAGTTCCTTAAAGGGTGTTCCTTATTATAGGCGGTTACAACTGTTGAATCTCACACCACTGGAGCTTAGGAGGTTACGTGGTGACTTGAGAACAGGTTTTCGGCAGAGCTGATTTACTAGCTCAAAATTGTCCATTTGCTCAAACATACAACCGATCTTTCTGCATATTAACAACTTTTTGAATAAAAAATCGATTAAACTCCTTACCATTGAATTAATTGGTAGACGCCCACAAGCGCCTTACTTCAAATAAGCGATGAAAATGTTATTGGTTGATCACTGCCCACAATAAGAGATGGAAAATAAATCTCTGACCAGTCTTTTCTGGTTCTCACTTAATTCTTAGACAAATTTAACTCACTGGCTCTACAATTAGATAGTCATGCAGAATTTTGAGCAAAGTTATATGACAGGGTATTGCAAAGTCAAGTGGCCCTCTGTTTTTTTTATATATTTGTTGATGCACTTTCGAAAATTGGAGTAAATATCGTTTTGTTGCTGATGTAAACAGAATCGGTAGTCGTGACTACAACCTTGTTGAAATGCTATTTGTCGGCATGTGTGGTGTGTGAACAGATCCACATCGGTGAGTTTAAGAACTACACTGAAAAAGTGAAAATATATTGAACATGTTAACTCCAAAACTGTATGACGTATGAAGTTCATATGTGGCATGAGGGTGCACATAAGTAGTACTCAGCATGTTTTAGAAACTAATCTTATAAGGACTCATAATTCTCAGACAACTTCATAACTGGAAGTCGACAGAGTTGGAGTCACAAGAGGTATTAAGTAACATGATAACTTAAAATGCAGAGATTATAAGACTGGAATTTTATATACAGGGATGTGCCCACGCTGGGCGGCACTGGGCGGCCCCGCCCAGCACTAAAAATTACCGCCCAGCACTGTCTTAAAAAATGGGAATCCCGCCCTATTATCACCAGCACTAATATCATCTAAAATCCCGACATTTGTAACATTATATATTCAACATAAATTGGGCCACATGTATCCTCGTTTACCCCCATTTGTCAAATTCACGTAAACACAGGTGCGGAGATATGGAGTAGGCGTGGCTTTAATCTGCAGCATGCAGTATCACACTACACTAGCTCTGTATACAACTTGGAAATCGAAAAATGTCACCCCTCCCCTTAGGCCCCACCCCCAGGACGGCGATCAGTATACCTGGCACTCAGGAAATCCTGGGCACATACCTGTATATATATCTATAAATGAAAACGTAATGAGGAGGAAAATCCAGAACAGTGAAAAAACTTCCAGCCTCCACCGGGATTCGAACCCGGGCCTCCCGCTTTGTACGCGGACACCCTAACCAACTAGGCCATGGACGCTGATTGTATGTCCAGAGGTTCGAAACCGATAAGGAAGGTCGTAAATATACACATATATATGTGCATTAACCTAAGTAAATGAGGCACAAGGAACCTGTTGTTCTTTGGTCAAAGGTCATTACTGGCTAGCAGAGGTCATGGTATCAAAACATTGTGAATTATGCAGTAAGTATGAAGTTTTTATAGATTGACCTTACTTTGTCCTGGAGCAAGTCAAGTTTCATATTTTTAAGAAGAAAAAAAATAAATAAAAAAAAACGAAAAAGGTTTTATGACAAATGTGGCAACGAATCACCACAAGCCTCCTGGCATTCTGACTGCAAAACATGTCTGGTTAAGCTGTATAATTTCAAAGATTTTTTTTTTTAATTTAATTTTGTTGCTTTTTCTATGTATGTAGTTTTCCAAGAAAATGAACTAAATATACACATTAAGAGTTATCAAGACCATTACTCAACTGCCAACTGTTAAAAAGAATTGAAAGTAAAGAAACTAACTAGCAGTAGCATCCAATAATTTTGACCTCTTTTTGAAAAAATGGCTTGAGCCTCCCCCACCCCCCCCCTCCCAAAATATTAGTTTTGGATGTACATAGATCATTCGAGACAAGTTGTGAGAGTTTGCAACATCCGGGCAGGATTACATATTGACAAATCAGATTTCAGCTCGGCATTAAGGTACATAATCTTGAGTGCAATAGCAGTGATATTAGTGTAGGGTAATTATATGAGTGGAGGAGAACGTCAACATCACAAGCATGTCATAAATCATTTAAGAAGAGATTTCTAGCTATCTATCTGACCAGTTTAAACTAAGTGTACATCGACATACATCCTGCATGGTAGGGGTGAGCTTTAAAGAAGAAAAAAAAATACGAGAGACCTTCTCTGAGATGTTTTACAGTTACAAGGATAAAATTTTGGAGTCTTTTTCAGGGTACTCATGGATTGCATTTCTAAATTTCTTCGGTTCAAGAATACATGATACGACTAATAGATGTAACTTATCAAACAGCAAAAAATATTGTTGGTATCGACTGCTTAACAAAAATGTCTAAAAATTTCAAATCTGAATCTACAGATTCCTCTCGTCCTTACTTCACATGTGTCTTACGAGTATATATACAGGGATGTGCCCAGGATTTCCTGAGTGCCGGGTATACTAATCGCCGTCCTGGGGGAGGGGTCTAAGGAGGAGGAGGTGTGCCCCTCCCCTTGGAGAAATTCGATTTTTGAAAGTGCTCAGATGCCAAATGCTGGCACTTTGTGTAGCTTTTTAAGCAAGTATTAGTTTTGCTAACAATTTACATTTTTTTTTTAGTGAAATATATTACGTACCTAGTAAAAGTTATTAGTTTGTTTCAAAGAGATTTTACAAGGGACCGATTGAGAGCCGTACAGTAAGTAATGTTTCTCGCGTGTGTAACTGATGCATTATTAGTCTGTATGATTTTGGCATAGGCTAGGCCCAATTTATGTTGAATATATTGTTAGGAGTGTCACGATTTTAGATGAAAATAGTGCTGGGGCGGGATTCACGATTTTTAAGACAGTGCTGGGCGGGGTCGCCCAGCGTGGGCACATCCCTGTATATAGATATCATCCTCAATTCCTCATTTTCTTTGGAAAGGATGTGAACTTTATCCAAATTTGGTAATATTTTGTGAATAAGGCATTTCGGCAACAGTATAAGTAAATGACATCATCATAATCATAGTGACCTTTCAAATTTTCTTGTATGTCTTTCGAATGCAATTTAAATTGTTTTGACACGGAAGGTAATAACATTTCACGTGAGAAAAAAAAATTAAAAATGGCATTTTGATGACATTCCCTTAGAATTTCATCAATTTTTGTTCATCTTTTTTTTAATCTTCAGAGAGCACTTCACAATGCAAATGTCAATTTAAACTCACCAACAGTTGGCACTTGTTGTAACCAAGGAATAATTTAGGGGTGGCAGTTTCGAAGCATCTGAATTTTGTCTTTCATGAAACGTACAAATATATCTTTCCTGTGCACAAAAGTATACATCGTTGCAGGGTTGTACCGCAATTTTGAGTAGTACTTTGCCTTGCGATACCATCAGATAGATTATTCATGCATCATTCAGTTTATGACTTATCAGTTTTCTTGCCTGTTTTAGTATGTAAAGCTGTTCTGAATCTCCCTGGAATGTATAGAGTGTGTTTTTGGCAGAGCTAGTGGCTAGCTGTAATGGTAATTATGTATGTAATTGCAGTGATATTGAATATGATAAGCTTGGCGGAAGGAAGAAAGGCATTTAATGAAAATCATGTTCGGGGGGACAGTGGGGGAACAGGAGGGGTGGTGGGATAACAGATCTATTCTAAGGAGAAGATTAATGTCAGGCCAAAATCTGTCACCTGTCGGATACTGTCCACAATTTTAGGACTGGTCTCTGTTGTAAACGAACTCTCAAACCAGTTGTGAATCTCACATGTATACTTAATTAGTTCTTAATTAGTTTCTTAAAATTCTGACAAAGGTTTTATCATAGGATGGGGAGAGCCAGGGAAGAAAATGGGGGAGAGGAAGTGAGAAGATGGGGGAGAGGCAGGGAAAGGAAGGCATAGAGAGAGGCAGGGTATGAGGTAGTTGAGCCTGAATAGGAGGAGATGGGGAGGCAGGAAAGGGATGGGGAGAGCCAGGGAAGAAAATGGGGGAGAGGAAGTGGGAAGATGAGGGAGAGGCAGAGGAAGGAAGACAGAGAGAAGCAGGGTAGGAGGAATTTGAGCCTGAACAGGGGGAGATGGGAGAGAGGCAGGGGAAGACAGAAAGAGAGGCAGGGTAGAAGGAAGTTAAGCCTAAACAGGGATGGGGAGGCAGGGATGGGATGGGGAGAGCCAAATGATATGGGAGAGATGAAGCGCTGGGAAGATGGGGGATAGGTACAGTAGGGATGGGAGACAGAGAGAGGGCCAAGGAAGGAGATAAAGAGGGGCAGGGGAAGATGGAGAGAGGTGGGGAAGTAAAATGGAGGAGAGGCAGTGGGAGATGGGGAGAGGCATGATAGGAGATAAGGAGGGGCAGGGCAAGATGAAGAAGGGAAGGAGAGGCCTACAGATAGATATTACCATGCATGTCACAGGTGCTCTATTAAACTAAAACTAATTAATTAATTAATTAAACTAATTAAACTGTCTCTTCAACTGCACTTTTATTTCCAGTCCTTTCAACATTTAACTGCAAAGTTCATTCAGCTGTTTATTTGATAAAAAGAATCTGACAATTAAGTATTTTATGGAGCTCTATGGAATAATTCCTGTTCTGTTCCCTTGATACTTTGTTAATGCCTTCCCAAGCTGTTACTGAAGTTATGGTTGGCCTTTAGGCTGTCTCTAGCAATGTATCTACGCCCAGAAGTGTCTACGTACACGTTGCCCAGGTAAACCATGCATATTTCATGCCGCTAGTATTTAGGTTTAATACTCAAATGAACAAGTAACTGACAGAGAGATTTAAAGTGATGTGAGGCGTCCCGATAGAATGTATTATAATTGGTATTATTCAAGACCAGAGGCCAGGTATTGTAAACATGTAGCTTCTAACTTCTGGTGTGCACAGTCCAATTATGGTAATAAAACAGAAAATGAGAGGGAAAAACAGTTATTTGTTAATTTATACTGAAAAATGATGTATTTAAAGGTTTTTTGGTTTCGATGATCGTAACCTTTGCATTCATGATGGCGTAAGTGTGTGCGTTTGTAACGCCCAGCTTGTAAACACGATACCTCATATTTGGTATGTAGAAGTACAGTACCACATTGAGTACAAGAAGCCTATTGTTTTTGGTGGAGGTCAAAGGTCATT
>KN882239.1:71577-98372 GCA_000934455.1 Apostichopus parvimensis
GGACCTTGTCTCTGACTTCATCCGGTAGGTGGATGACATTATCCAGGCCTACGGCTACGGCACGTATCTGTCACGAATAATTAGCATACGGTAAAATCTTTGAATGCAGTTTGTTACATTATCGAACACAAGTCTTACGAGCGACTCTTTTTATTCTTTATTCCTCCTTTGCCGTTTCTCGTCGCCGATTTTGCTCTGCTGGTCCTAACACTACTAAGGAGCTTCTTTTCTTATATATGCCATCCGGCGAATGATACTCAAGCAATTTCAAATAAGAGGACGACAACATCGTACATGATTTGATGAAGAAACCATCCGTTTGGCGTTCGTGCTTCAAAAATACAAGACCCACTTTAGAGTCCTTTCTAGCTTCAATCCGGTTTGAACTTTCAACCTTTTGATGAAACATTTGAATCCTTCTCAACTGAAGCATTTTGTCTTCCATCTCTCTGACAAGGGACAAAAGAGCTCAATACTGCCATTACAGAACAAACACAGAAATGCACTTCTCCTTCAACAGGCAAATATTTGAGCAACTGTCTGTCTGGGCAATAATACTTCATTTGTTCCTATCCAAAAAATATTTGTCTGTCGACAAAACTGGACCAAACTTGGCTATTTGATAATTTGCTCTTTAAGGGACAAAACAGATGTCACCTTCTCTATGGTGGATATAACCGATGCCTGGATTCTGCAAGGCACCATGACAGCAAATAGGCATATGCATTATGTACAATATGTATGAGGTACAATAGAAGCATTGTAACACTATCAGGGAAAATGGATGTTTGTGTTTAGGCGTCTTCTCCAAACGATTTTATACGGAATCCTGTGGACGCCTGCGGGCGCAAGCTGAGCTCAAGCAAACTTACAAAGACCCCCAGGAGCATCCCAGCTTTCCTTTCATGATGTTAGTGTCATCACATTAACTTTATTAGAAAGCAAATAATCCGCTTTCCAACGGCCATTGTTTGTTACCCAGACTCGACAAAAAAAATCACACACCGATTGATAAAATTGTAGGTTGACTAAACCCAGACAACCAACTCTTGAAGCTGCAGGGAGAAGAGAGGACCAAGTACTCCCATTCCTGCCCATCAACACCATAAAATACTTGAGACACGCACCTGCAGCAAACATTAGGTCCACTCGTTTTGAGACTTCCACTCAAAAAGCAGAGGCAGTCAATAAGGCTTTCACGTTGACCAATCCAAAACATAGTACCACATTTTCATGCAATGGTCAGTACAGGGACTACAGTTCCATACAAATAACAAATAATGTGCCTGGAGAGTCCATAGCCAGGTAGATGGAAGCTGCAGTATTAAAGGTGAGCTCAAATAGTCCATGTATCCAGACTCTGAAACAGATGCAAAGAAATTAGCGATGTGATGAATGACGTAAGAGAGGCAGAACATACAGACGGAGGAGAGCACATCTCAGAGAGAGACAATACAAGCTACACGGTAGAACTAAAAACATAAACCAGTCCAGTATCTATAAAAGAGATCAACTGACTCACGACCACAGTTACTCTAGGGCGACAAACTACACTGATGATGAAGATGACAATATTTACCAGTGATGATAGTAATTTGTAAACTGAGTCTATCCACACTCACTGTGATGAGTTAAAACAGTATCACTCACTCAGGGAAGCAAGCAATCAAGCTGATGACCATGACCATGGCAAGTGCCATCAAACTTGCAAAGCCTTCTGCTGTTGTTTGCACTGCAAGATACTGCTGAGAGACGTGACACCTCTCTCCACATGTAGGCTGTTGTGGCATATGTAGGAGACGTCAAACGGTTTGGTCCTTAAAACTTGTTTTCTTTGCACAATACTTTGAAGAGCATATATGTCAGAATGTGGACCCTGCTGCCTGTTGGCTCTTCTCTTAGCTGCCAGGGGTAGCAATGTGAAAATAATGCCATATGCTGGTGCCCCTGGCTTACTGATGGTGTAGGCACCTGTCCACATTCTGCATCCCCTGTACCACTTGCTGGGGCTGATGTATGTATTGCCAACCTTACATTTATGTCATCAGCCCATGCCATCCAATCTTGGTCTGACATTGTAAAGGTGTGAGCTTTCCAGTTACATATGTCTAAATGTATATAGGCCTATGCTTATTCTGAATGCAGCTTGGGGCTCAGTTCAGCTGATTCTTAAACCACATTGAGTAGTAATGTATGCTTTTAATCTTCTGACTGTCGCTTTTGCTCTGCTAGGTACACTGCACAAAAGTAGGCTACTCACCAGATGTACACCTTCAGTCGGGCAGGTTTTAGTTGTTCTCTAGCCTAACATTAAACTTAGTGGCTCCTTATACCATCCTGTACTTTCACTACTACACATCTCAGTAGCAGACAGCTCAAAACAGACACAGTCCATGGACATTTTCTTCCAATCATTACTTCATCAGTGCATTTTTGGGCAATTGGGGTACCAATGTGTTACTTCCGTGGCAATCTCATGCAATATAGTGAAAGTTCTACTTCTCATCTGAATCTTCACTGCTCTCCTTAACTTCCTATCTGGAATTACTACTTGTTGTGTTGGATGTTGTTGGGATGTCCCATGCTTCTGAAGTTGATTGGCAACTGTCATTTTGTTGTGCAAGTTGAAAATAACACTGCTTATATGTTGGATGGCTCCATAAGTCACAGATGATTCATGGAAACTATAAAGTGGAACTTCACTATCAAATAAGCTACATGTACTACTTAGTGAGTGTAAGTCTGTGATGGTATAAGCTCTAAGGTGCTGGGTATTACTTTCACTTTTCCTCTTTGAGGTAGCTGAGAGGTAACCACACCTACCCATGCAATCATCCCATTCTTTATCATAAAGTTCAAATTTGATTTCTTCTTGAATATTAATTAAAATAATTTAAAGTTGCTCACTCTTCAACCTCAACAACTTGTTTCTGTTCTTTAAAGGTGAGGTCATAGAAATCCAATGTGAGGAGTTCATAAATACTGATTTAGTTTCAGGAGTGGTAAGGAAAGTGGTACTTACAGTAACTGCATAGCAGCTCATAGAGTCACTCCTTCCTCGCTGTAACCACCATGATGAAAAATAAATTTCCCACCAAAATGAGAATATTCTTTCTCCAATATTTCCTTACCCAAACTTGGGGCCAAAAATATAATTTGCCATCCCTCTCCCCCCCCCCCAAAAAAAATTTGAACCCTATAAAATGTGGTTCCAACGGGGCCCAAATAATATGTCTGAAAACTGCATTTGAGGTGGAAATAAAATTTGGGCTCAACTTGCCTAAACATGTGCCCGAAATTTTTGGGGGCCCAGACAACAAGTTACAACAAGTTAACGCCTTCATGTACCAGCTATTAACCAACAACTGTATCCCAAGTTTGGATACAATCCAATTTAAGGCTGTGGAGTTGTTGCAATGTTAAAACTTTGACCCCTCCTCCAAAATTTGGACCCAATAAAATTTTGAGCCTCAATGGCCATAAAATTATTTAGCACAAAGAAACTGGCTGAAAAATATATTTGTCCCCTAAAAATTGATCCACAAGATATTTGGGCGCCAAAATGGTTACAAACATATTGGACCCCACAAATTCAGGCCCATAGAAATGATTCCAAAATGGATTTTCAGGGCCAAGATGGTCCCAAACCTGAATGCAAAAATGCATTGAAGTTTTGATTAATTCATTGCAATAGACTTCTGCTTATTCACCAGAAACAGCTATTATAATATAAATGTCCTGATTTCTACCATGAGATACATCACTTACTGTATCATGTTTAAATGGTTTCCAGAGTTTGACTGCTGGTGACCCAGATGACCTTTGACCTCTACCAAAAGCAGTCAAGTTTTTCTATTCAATATAACACATCTGCATACCACTTATAAAAATCTCCATGCTTCCTAACTTGAGATATAGTGTTTACAAGGTTTTCAGTGTTTTGACATCTGGTGACCTCAGATGACCTTTAAACTCCACATTAACTTCTTCTCAATATGATTCATGCACATGCCAAGTATAACAAGATTTCCACAATTTGACCCAGGCTGGTAATGCCAAATGACCTTTGATCTCCACCAAAAATAATAAGGGTCTTGAACTCAACTTGTCACAACGACTTAAATATGAGATTAGTCACAAGCTTTCTTTCATATGTTACATTCAGAGGCATATGACTAACTTCTAAATGCAAGGATGTTCTAATATATGGTTTGGAATTTTTCTGAATTTTTAAAAACACCGAAAGCTTTCCCAGACCCCCCCCCCCTTCCCATTTGACATATGCCACTGAACAAAAATTGTCCTGCCCCTAGTTGGTGGTACTCCCTAAATTAATATTGCCACGGTAACCATTGCATACCTAGTTATAGCCAATCATCACAGCTCCCTGTAACTGTCATGTGATACAACCCTGATTGCAACGGTCAATGGAGTTCAAGACAGACCCAGCTTCTATGTGACGCAGTACCAAGCAAGTTTGAAAAACTGACCGGAAAAAAAATGCAATCAAAAACAAATTTCGGGACAGTAAAACAAATTTCAGGACTAGAGCTTGTCAGGACAACAAGTCCAATGCTCTATCCACTGAGCTATCCAACCCTTAGTTTGGTATTTTAAAACCGGACAGAACCTGTCAAGAGCTGTATTCCAGAGACTGAATTTATAAATTATCTACAAGATGATGAAGAGGGTCAATATCCCTAGCTACACGTACATGCACTCTTGCTTGGCACAATGCCAAGTCTGAACTACAAGATGACTATACAAAACAAATACTAAGCTGCTTAAGGAATAGCACATGTTTTATTCATAGTTTTATTCATAACTTAGCTGCTTTGAAAAAAAATTATAAATAAATAAATCATTTAAATTGTTAAACAATTTCTGCCCACTAAAAGATCAGGATCTTACAAAATTATAAAAGTGAATGAAGTCATGTCGTTAGCCTCGAACAGTGAATGCGGCATGTTTCATGTGCCATTGAGGTAACAGCTACATAATAACGTGAAACCGACACCCACATCATTTCCCCTGGCCAGAGGTAAGACCGACAGCACACGATATATATTTACAATTGTGATCGGAACAGGGCTTAATACATTAGTATTATCATCGACTCCATCTTGTTATTTGCAGTACTCTTTTCTTTTCTTCTCTTCTTTTTTTTATCTCTTTGGCAATTAAATTTGTAGACTTTTGACGGTTGCAAAATAACCTGTTTTTATAAAAAGATTGACATATTGGATTAATCATTCAAATGTTAATCAGCAATATGGTAGCTCTCTAGACTGTTAAGAACTCGGATCAGTTTGAGGTTTGATATGAAAACAAACAATAGAATACTGCAAGGAGCTATGCCGACCTGTTGTCATGGAAACTTGTCGGTAATAAACATACCCTGGACGATGATTAATGAACAAGTTTTTTATTCATGCATGGAGGATGCATGGTCAACGATCAATCATGGTTATTGTTTGAAATCCAAGAGTGTTTCAATACAAGTCTTGTCAGAACATATATCAATCACACAATATTGGATTTTTTTTCCTTCTTTTTATCTCGAACAAGACGACTTGGTATTAAAAGTCACAAAATCTTGTCAAACGAAGCCACGGAAAAACTCTGCCAATTTGTGAGGAAATTGATCGTAACTAATCATGTTTGTTCTGAGGTTGCGTTATTACTGTATACAGTATTCAAAAAGATTACATGTGAGACAGCATTTGAAGTCTCTCAATATGCTAAATATCTGAAGATGGTCTTCCGGCGCAGTCTACTACATGTACCTCTCTCGCACAGAAGATCCTGCTTGGATCAAAACAACACACACCCTGGGAATAATTTATCCAGTAAAGCATTGCGAGGTGCTACACAAAATCATCATATTGCTATACAAGTGCAAAGATGCATCTAGCAGGGTTTTGTACACAGGAACCATAGTATATTACAAGAGTCAAAGGTCAGAAGGTCCCACAAAACTACTATACAATACTCGAACACTTAAATTTTTCCCTCTTTCCTACATTAAACAACACAGATTTTTTTCTTTGCAGTACAGTTGAGATAAAGCAGTTTGTTAAAAGTTTTTTTCTCTCTCTCTCCACCTCTCTCTCTCTCTCTCTCTCCCTGTCTTAGATAAACTTAAAGAGAAGTTGGAGAAATTCTCATCTCCCTTCTCACTTCTGTCTTGGATCACACTGAACCTGTTATTCAGTCCACGTTCCTTTACTTTCCCACACACAGGGTCGACACACCATCCTAACAGTCTCCGTTCCATTGCCATGCTAAGTAAGCAACAGATGAACAAAACCTCAGGTGATGTCTTCGTTCAGTTCTAACCCCAACTGCTTGATTGTCCATCTGAAGTATGGCAGAAGAGGACAGGTGGTCTGACCGACACCAGGTATGCTGGTGTGATACCAGTGCAAGTGAAGCGGTACAAGACTTTGTTGCCAGAACTTGGCCAACCCCAGAGGATTTCTCATGGCAAGTGGTATCTCCTGCAAAGATGGAGAGAAGTTATCCTCTACAGCAAGCCCGTAGCCAGAGTTGTATATTTTATTTTATTTGTTTTCGGAGGGAAGGGGGGGGGGGGAAAGGCTGGGGTTACAAATGTTTGCTTATGTCTATCTATGGGGATAGTATTAGCAGAGGGAAGAGTCTTAGCAGTGAGTTGAAAACGAGGAATTTTGGGTTGGGTAGAGAGGGACGACTAGATGCAAAATGGTACTATCGTTTCCATCATTTCAACTAGTACATTTGTGTCATACATTTCAGTTGAAATGTTGTCAGTGTGTAGGATATTGCGTACACGTGTGTCTTATAGCGTAAGACATTTGGAAGAAAGTCAGAACAATGTTGGGGTTGGGGTGGGGAAACCAGGACATGCCCCCATCCCATTCATCTGCAGCCCTGATATAAATAGGATGTCCAGTACAGAGATTTAATATAACTCTGATGAAGCAAGATGAGCTTTGATGGTGATATCTAGGAAATCCAATTAACTGGTTCCCTTTAATTTATTTTCCATATTTCAATTTTCAGCAGATTATCTCAAGGGATCTGGGTAATGTCTTTATTGTTCGTCTGATAGGGACAAAATTGCTTTAGTTCCAACAGTTACTGACAAGAATGACTTCAGCCCCGATTCTTATATGCAAAGCAATGTGATCATAGCTATGTATTGCTACACCAGGGAGAGCCGATGCTTAATACCTTTGTATGTTTCTTTATTGAAAGCAACAGATGTTCTCAAGATTTTAAACATCTGTTCCGATGCTAATTATACAAACAATCTATTAATTAAAACAAACTATGCAAATACATCATATGGTCACTACCATTGATAATGTCTGTGTATATTTGTTTGTTTCTCTATTGCCCTTCATATGTTCATTTCTCTAAGTACTGCTTTGTAAGTTACTGATAAATGTTATTTCTGTTCCAAACATACGAACAATTAATTTTAAATTGAATCGGGTGAAACTGGTAGAGATACGTTATTATGCTTGATACAGAACAGACTGTGTTATGGTTCCATTCAAAGAGAGTCACTCCAAAATTATAAATGGAAGAACCAAAAACGGGAAGTACATACGTACAATCCTAACTTTCACTTTTAAACTGTAGAGCAACAATCTAAAATCATTTCCAATCAACCACAGTTTAGAGTCACCTACGATCGGCCAACAAACAGCATGGCACAGTAAGCAATGGAAAACTGTATCTTAACGCTACACTACCGAACAATGTCTGAAATTCAAACTACATAAAACCATCGAAAGGAGGCCCTACAGTCCCGCCAGCAGAATCTCTACCCCCCCATGCCCCCTCCACCCCCCCCCATGACAGACTAGTTACTGTACATAAAGCTGTCAGTACAAGTTAAATATTACTTCACATCAAGTTGATAACAAAACATTGCAAGAGAGAACAAATGTTTAGTGCTGTGCAGTGTGCACATATGAAGGACACGAGAAAAACTGTTCTCACCTGGAAAACTTTTGAAGACAAAAATGAAAGAAAAAAACAAAACAACAAAACCACTCGTCAAATATATCTTCTAGAACCTTTAAAGGGGATAAAAGAGGAATGGCTTTTATTTTAATATCTAATTGGCATGATTTGTTTATTAAATACAAACCAACAAATCAGATTCCTGAGATACTCTCACCTCCCTTTAGACCTTTCTCGATAAGAAAAATCTTACTTTTGTAGCAGTTAAAAAATACTCTAATTGAATATCAGTTTGTTATTCTTTTAATTCTTTTTGGAAGTATTTAGACTTAGCTCTCACTTAACCTGCTACTGTATTTTAAAATGTCTTCCTTTTGTTTGTTACTTGTAATGCCAATTTCTATCCCAGAAGGAGTTTTGTACTAAGCTGAAGGCATTTTGCATTCATAGAGCATGTATCACAAGGGAAGCTGCTCAATACAGATTGTATATATATTATCTAGGCTTGAATTATTGCCAAGTCTAAGACTTGTCATATTTAGACTTGTTCAGTGTTGTGTGTGATGGAACATTAATCCTGTAATATTTCCCTAGGGAAACATTAATTCTGTGATATCTCACATTAGGGAATAGAACATTTCGAAGCTGTGTTATTCACCACAGGTTATCTCTAACACGTAGACCAATGATGGTTGGGTTTGTGTATCCTGACTAGGAAGGGTGAGGTGAGAGGCATAGAGGGGTGTAGAGGTGGGGGGGGGTAGAGGCAGAGGGGGGGACATTGGGGAGTTATGCACCACAGGTTATCTCTATATCATGTAGACCAATGATGGTTGGGTTTGTGTATCCTGACTGGGAAGGGTAAAGTGAGGGGCATAGAGGGGTGTAGAGGTGAGGCAGGGGGGGAGGGACAGTGGAGAGTTATCCACTACAGATATCTCTATCTCTTTTACCAATAATGATGGTTGGGTTTGTGTCTCCTTTAATGTCCCTCTCTCTTTCCACCCAGCATCTTTCAAAACTCAAACTCACTTTCACCAAGGAAGAGAATAAAATTGCAAATCCTGAATTTCGTATCTTAACATTTACAGAATCCTGCTTACTTGTAGCTCGCTACACAATCTACTGGGATTTTCTTAGTCTTTCTTTACCCTGTTTTGCATACAAACTCATGTTGAAGTAGGTCACAATATAAGTATGTGTACATAACCTGATGACCGTTAAATCAAATGATCTTTTCCTTCCTCTCTCTACATGTCACAAGCAACAAATGGATTGGTCAATCTGACCACAATATCCCGACCACAGATTACTCTGCTAAAACAATGTGACTCATATACTGGATTTTTGGTTTCATTCCACATCATGAATTATACAACACTGTTTATATGTAAAAAATATTCATAAACAGGAGTATATAAAGCATAATAATAATTAATGCTGTTTGGATTTTATAAACCATAATCCCATGAATATATTGACTAAATTTCAAGTTTCAAATTTTTATTATGGGGGGGGGGGGGGGGGGGGCAGTTTTCCAAAAAAAAAAGTACAGTAATATTGCTGTAAATATTATGAAAATAGTGTCCAGGTGGCTAAACAAAGTGATTGAATCAAATTCATTAATTTACTAACTCAGTAATCTTCAATTTTTTTGAAAGGAAAAAAGAAAAACAAAACTAGGAGGGTCTCTTAGTGTGCTACACTGCATATCATGACTGAACCCAAAATAGGGACGTTTGGACGACTTTTGATTACCAAAAGTCTGGTTTAACGATCAAATCACTCCCAAAACTATTTGTGGAGCTTTACAATTGGAAATATTGCTCTTTGCAAGTAATCCATAGAAAGGTGTAGTGTTCCTTTCTAAAGGTTATTAGCAAAAATATAAGCTGTCTATTGACGATAGGTCTCAGAATGTTTAATGTAGGTTGGAAAGACTAAGGGAAGAGAGTGGGAAGGGAAGGGAGGGGAGAGTTGGGAGATGGGGAGAGGTGGGAGGCAGGAAGGTCGGTCAGGGCTGACTATAACATGTTTCAATAAATATTGAAAGGGGGGGGGGGTTGTGTGCAAACAATATACCTGTTGTAGGATAAAAGCTCTATCAGTCTACTTTACACATGCAAGGTATTCAGATGGTACCCACATGCTTCCTTACATCTTGTATGCAGTGGCGTTGAAAGCCATGTCGGGCCTGGGAACAGATATGTCACCGGGTTCCCCTTATTGTGCTCTTCATGTTTTCTTAAAACTATATCATGAATATGAGAATACAAAATTTTTTAGAAAAAAAAGGTTTTAGCCTCTTCTAATAACCCCTTTATCATCAGGCCTGCTTGTATGACAGCCATCAATTGTAACACTATTTTACTACTTCTAGTTAGTATTGTTTGTACATGTACAAGCCTACACAGCTTTAAACTGGTTCGCCTCTACATTTGGTACTTTCCCGTATGAGTCGTAGGACAAATTGTTAAAGTTCTGAATGAGTCCCATATTTACATCAAACTAGCCATTTGTTGCAGGTACATACCTATGTCTGGAGGGAGGGGGCGGGGAGAGGGTCACATCAGGGCAAGTTTTTAGCGGTAGTCTAATTGGCTGTGACAACCAAATTCCGTTCGCACAACCAAAATCAGCTTTGGAGGTTGTCCGGCTGACGACTAGTTGCTTGCTCCAAATTCAGATTGCATTGTACAGACCCCCAAAATACTGTAGGTAAAATGATACTTACATGTCACTCCTCTGTCACTTTGAGGGTGCTGAAAGTAGGTTTTTTTTTTCGGACAACCGTATTTGCTGTTCAGGCAACCAAAATGTAAGACCTGGTTGTCCGAGGAACAACCAGAGGGTCCAGAGGGACAACCAATAGGGACAATTTTCTAATTTGCTCTGATATTAAACATGCTAGTGAGATATTCTACATCCCTATTCTTTCTTACAGGGTGCACGGCTGTGTTGGGGGATGGGGGAGGGTGGGGTAACACCATGGTGAAATCTATTTCATCCTTCCACCTCTTACAGTAGCCTTGCTTAACCATGTGGTGCATGCACACCCCTTGCTTGTGAGGAAGAAGTACTCTAGGGGCGTGTGAAACTATAAGCACCAACAACAAATTTCCTGAAAAATGTATCCTACTAAGTTCATCCATAGCCTGTAAATGTGGTGCAAAGGTATATTTTTATTGCTGAGGGGGTGTGAGTCGTGGCAAAGGTAAATGTACGATGTCCTACCTGGGTCCGGGGTGTAACTTCGTGAGGATTAGCAGTCACATTCGTTCCCAGAATGCATCTCACCCTTGAAGAGTACAAGTGATCTCCAAGAATCTTGCACATCTTTTGTCCTAGATGGACTTGCAATTGGTGATGCCGCACTGAGTAGAAATAGAGAGAGAGGGTACAGTAAGTACAATAGCATGCTGAGTTAAATGACAATAGATTGGTCAGTGTAGATAGCATGCTGAGTTAAATGACAATAGATTGGTCAGTGTAGATAGCATGCTGAGTTATATGACAATAGATTGGTCAGTGTAGATAGCATGCTGAGTTAAATGACAATAGATTGGTCAGTGTAGATTGCATGCTGAATTAAATGACAATAGATTGGTCAGTGTAGATAGCATTTTGAGTTAAATGACAATAGATTGGTCAGTGTAGATAGCATGCTGAGTTAAATGACAATAGATTGGTCAGTGTAGATAGCATGCTGAGTTAAATGACAATAGATTGGTCGGTGTAGGTATGTGGGTATTTCTTAAATTAAAAACTAAATTTGGGTGCAAGGCTGAAAGTTGTAAGGATTCCTTCTAGTAAAGGAGAAATCTACAAAAGTCATGGATTCATTTCTTCAAGAAATCTGTTCCCAGCAGTATCATGATTAACTTAAGGGGGTGGGGGTGGAGGGCAGGGCCAAAGATTAGATAGGTACTCTAAAGGTAGCAAAACAAGCAATAGTGAGATTTAGTCCCTTTCTGAGGTGAAGGGGCCCTAAAGCTCTTTTGCTCTGAACCCTCGGGTGTTTTGCCACCATCTGTTCCATGCCTATAAAGGGACAGAACAGTTAAGGCATATCTTAGTACTACTACCAGGTATAATCGAGGCTCTAAAATTGAGAAAAATAGGCTCTCCTGCAAATCTATCTCCATAATTGGTTACAGGCAGGTCATAGATACTAGTAGGCCTAATTCAGTGGACTATTAAGCAGGAATGGCTGTTCAAGCAATTATTTTGACTTGGCTTTCACAAGGCCCTGTAAATCCCTGCAAATCTAAGCCATGTGGCTTCTAGTTCTTCCACATCCACATGTTTGAAATGATCTGCCAACCAGGTCAATATATATATATTTATACTGACAGCTGCTTTAAACAACTTCGACACACAAGATACTTACATTTATCTACCTGTATTTCTAATATTGCACAATTAAGGTCCTCATTCTTGGACAGAACTCTGTATTCAGTGGTGGCTTTCTTCGCATGTCCACTTTTAATGCTTTTCAGAGAAACATTACGAACTGGAACTGTCTGTCCCGAACAAAAGAAAAATAAAAAGATGGAAAATAAGCTTACAATACAAAACAATAACAGTAAATAGAAAGAAAATCATGAAACTTTAGACTGAGATGTTGCAAAGGCAAAACGATAACTAATAAAAAAATTACTCTCACAGGCAAATGTTTTTAGAAAGAGACTAATTGTAGCATATTTGAGCTACTGTAGTCTGGTCAGTTGGCAAGAACTAGAAGCAATCCAGCTGACACATTTCATACCAAGAGGCTATGAACATCATTTATACCACAGTTTATACTGTATAGTAAAGTATTCTGTTACCATGGGTTACACATTCAAATAGAGTAGACACACACTTTTGGCATTTCATTTTCATGTAATAAAACTGAGACTCGTGCGGTGACACTCCTACAAATCTGTACAAATAACATCTCATAATGAACAGACATGATATCAAACTGGGTCAAACTGTACCATCAAAACAGATGTCTTGTTATAGTTGTGTAAATACAGTCGTCCAAAATTACATAAATGTGTCAACATTTATTTCCAAAAGTTTTTTATACAAGCTTTGATCCTTTCTCTCTTACAACAACGTTCACTGATTGACTGGTGGCAGCAGTTAAATATTTCACACTGAGGAAGAAATTACTGTATGCGAGCCTACAAACAAGTTTTATTTCAAAATATACGAATAATTTATGTTTGATATAGCTTTTAGGAATGTATTTGGCAGGGCGCGGCAGGGCCAGAATGTTGCATTTTTATCTGTTCTTGGGCTTTTGTGGGGCATTTTCCACAATTTTAATCAGTGTATAATCATGACAAACGCTACTGCGATCACAGCTAACTAGTAGAAAACAACAAACCTTGATGAGGTTTGGAAATGTCCGTTGCAACACCTCATTAATGATTCCGGTCAGATATCATTTTTAAGATAATACGACTTACTGCTCATTATTATTTGTCTTCGTGTTGCATCTTACTCGTTGCTAATTATATTCCCATCCAAGGTTGAAGTGTAATCTATAAAGGATTATTTAGCTTCCACCATGACTACACGCAGCATTGCTTTTAAATGTCACAAAATAAACGCCCTCTAGAGATAATTATACGAACAATGTCGAATCCGTTAACATAGTCTCATTACACGAATGTATAGTTCTTAAAGTTTGTGTTGATGGGTTTGTGACTGAACTTACAGTTTTCGCCTAAAACGTTAAGTATAAATTAATATACTTCTGTGCATTTTTCACCTTATTTTTTAAAACAGATTTCTTCAAACACGCATTTCCAATTGTAAAATCTTGTACTTTCAAAAAACTAGGAAACTTAGGAACTACAGGAGGGCAACCAAATTTTCCACATAGCTTAACTGAAGATCTTGATATAGAGTGGTTTGAAGCTTAACAGGGACATTTCTGAAAGAACGATCGAGCAAAAGATTGTCAGTCTTATTTCTTACCAACTAAGATATGCTCAATTGGGAGAGCATAAGGCACATAATTCTTGAGCCACTAGCAGCTCAAATCCTGTTCTATCTGTACTTGCTGTTGAATTGCAGGGGTGTGGGGTGGGGGCATGAAGATAGTAATCAGTAAGAATACAAATAGTTTAGAAAATACAAGTTTAAGAAAGTCTCAGGTTGGCAATAGTTGGCAAAATGAAGGAAAAACAAAATTGCAGAGATATGGAAGGATGGATCCAAATTGCTTCAAGCAAGCTGTTGTGTGATATGTGTAGCAATCCTATAGTGTTGAACTAGTTAATATGGATATGTGATTTTATGCAAATTGCACGCATATTGACACTGATTTCCTAGAACTAGGTGTAAGAGTCTGATATGATTGGTTAGCATACTTAGGAATAATTGATAAATAATTGAGTATTAACCTTAGAACTCCGATTTGTGTGGAAGTGATACTTATGTGTGTAAACTTTTTCCAGCAAAAAACTTTTCAGTCTGGTTCTGTACAGAACATGGTTAAGAGAGTTTTCCATTCCTCTGTTCATTAACAGCTTAGTCAATATTCACTCATGACTCGTAAACAAATCATCGTCAAATCAACTATCTGCTTGTTCGAGTGTTTACCGAAAGTTGCATCTTGTCATTGTCTTCCCTTGCCTTGCCACCAAAATTTAGCCTAAGTAGTGAGTAGTGAATCTGAGTTGTGGCCACACAACACATGTTTGACAGTCCCTTTTAAAGTAAAACATGTCATTTTTGGCTGAACTTAGGCCAAAATCTTGAGTAGCTATGACTACCGCAGGAAGCTACAAACAGAAAGATTGATGGAAAGCCTCAAGTACATATGGCTATTGGAAGAGACTAACTACAGCATAATTGAGACGAGACCTTGTGTATCTATGGCTACTGGAAGGGACTACCTGGTATGTTTGAAGAGACCTCAGGTAGCTACATGTGACTACTCAAAGAGGCTAATAAACAAAGTGATTGAGGAAAAACCTCAAGCAGCTATAGCGACTGGAAGGGACTACCAACAGCTTGATTGAGGAGAAACCTTGAGTAGCTATGGCTACTGGTGAGGCAAGGTGAGGCGAAGTGATGTGAGAAGGACCTTTATAGGGTGTGGTGTTGTGGTGCATAACTCTTTATTCACCACAGCAAAATCACATCAAAGCAGCTGTTTTGCATTTGGTCAACAAATTCTACCAAACATGCAGAGTATTACTCAAAAGAACATTGCGAATGTTTCGTCCATGATGGTTAAAGATGGATTACTTTTATACTGAACTCTATTGGACACTTCACACCTTAACTCTTTCTCACCCATATACTTTTGCATCAGCATAATAATCACACGCAGAAAGCAACATTTTCATTTAGTAAAGACATTCTGACAATTTTTTCATCATTCAAAAATTGACACTTCACTAGCTGATGGAGAACATCGTTCCCAGATTTTATTATTGATTTATAGAATCTTAAAATTGATCAGGATCAACTCAGAGAGCACTATTGAAAATTACAATGGGCAGAATGATGTCACATGAGAACACACACTGAAGTTTACTCCATCAAAACTCTTAAAGGCACTGTGTGTTAATAAACAAATGAAAGATTGTTTAACTTACCAAGAGATGGTCTCCAATGGATACATACTTGAGGGCTTGACATATGGTACCTTAATATGATAGAAATAAAATTAAAAGCATAAATTATTAGAGAGAAAATAAAATAGTTTGTTGTCTACTTTGATAAAATTAGCTATAAGTATTATTATTTCCTCATTTAATGATCCCTGCCCTGTAGTTTAGCAAAGTTTATGAAATGTGTAAAAGTAAGTTGGCCTGACGTTTCGATCCTAGCAGGATCTTCTTCAGAGGCTGAATGGCCTTCCTTCTTCATTCAGTCTCAGAAGAAGATCCTGCTAGGATCGAAAACGTCAGGCCAACTGACTTTTACACATTCTTTTACACAGGCTCTTTAGTGGATAAGCAGTTTGCTAACAGTTTTGTTTTATTTTGATTTAAAGTTTTTAAACAAAGGACATAGTCACACACTATCATTCACCAGAAATTATAAACTTTAAAAGAGGCATAGACTTAGCAATCGTCATAAAATATATATGTTTATGTAATGGAAGATATTATTTTCTCCCAAAAAGTACAGAATTCCTATTTTCTCACTATTTGGAATATTCCAGTGTCTCAATGTTACTTAATATGCAAGACAAAAAGACTTGAGAAAAAAAAGGTAAAATTACATAACCAGAACCACTAGAAGCCCATATCTTGTGAATTGAAAAATGTATGCATCTTTAGGAGCAAACCACCATCTTATCATAACAATTTTGAAAATTTGGTGATACTTAGTGAATACATCTGGCTACATAGTCATCAAGTCAATTGAGCCCAAAATGCTTTGCTTTACAGTACATCAATCATTTAGCCGCAGAGGTAAATAACATTCCTACAAAAGCCTTACATTTTGATGAACTTCTATAACTACAGCGAACATTGATTGCTAATTGAAACATTCAAAATGTATCAAGTTTCAGGGATAAACCAAGGAGAAGATTATGAGAGCCTTAGAAGAGATCATAATAGCCTCGGAAGTAAATCTTTTCAAGCACATCTAAAACGCTGACATCACAGACTGAGACCGCCTGCTGTCACACACTTCCGAGGGTAGAGAAACCTTCAGCCAGTCAAATAGGTAACATCCAACCGCACTTTGAGATAATAAGTACAAGATTCTCAGATGCAGATTTGACTCTGACAGTGTACAATGATTTTCTCTTTATGTAAGTGTTACATTGTCTTCCACTGGTGTATCCCTTTAAAGTCACATTATGTATTCAATCTCGACGGTCCAAACAATCTTTCTTCAGTACCGTTGTGTATTAAATAATCACGACGATGCACTTTTTCCCAAAAAAACTTTTGGCCCATTCGCACAGATCGAGGGATCGAATCAAAGGTGGGACCAAAGGAACAAACCAAATCAAAAGATTTCAAACCAAATCAAAGATCTTTGTAATTGTTTTGGTCGAGATGAAAACATTAATCGAACGTATGCTTTCATCTCGACCGAAACAATAACAGGGAACGAGACAATTTCAGTGATTCACTCCACTGGTCTTACACTTAATTACTTTTCCATTTATTGGTTATACCCTCCAAAAAGATAATTGTTCCTACCTGCCTCAGGTTCCGGGATTCCAATTGTCACAGCTCTAAGGTAGGAATAGAAAGACTTGAATATGTTACATGTACTTTTGAAGGATTTCTCAAAATTTCCAAGTTTTCTTCTGTTTTTTTTATACTAGACATAGAATTTAATTCAGAATGATGATATCCCTTGGTGTCACACTTATAAAATATTCTTTAACTTTTGATACTTCTGATCCCAGTTTTTTGACATAAATACGTAAAAATGCACACCACGCAGGAAGTGAATATACTAACACAAATTACAAATTAAATGGAGAGCATTAGGCAATATGTGATAAGGAAGAAACAACAAAGCTTCTTTCCGAACCAAACTCGTTGAAAAGTGATCTTGACTGGCAAAAGCTTGAAGGTGTAATGGCCCCCATTTGGGGCTGCATCTGAGGAACTGACCTAGCAGTCTGTTGTGTTAGACTGAGTAGTCCAGTTACTTTAACTGACGAGCCTTCAATGTTTAATGGGTAAAATCCCAAAGGTTAAAAAGTGTTGTTTGACAGTCGACTACATATCAAAATTAATTTTGTGCTTTTTAAGCAGGAGTTCTATCTATTAGCAAAGAGAGTCATCTTACAATTCCATGGTGCATGTTAACAATTCACAGGGAGAATTAAATAGTGAGATATTGCGAGAGGGCGTTGCTCATACAAAAATTGCCATTCTCACAAGAACATAACTATTTGCTGTTCTGCACTAGTCAAACCCTAATGGTTGTTGTACACGTATAAAGTGATGCATTTTCCAAAATGTCTGTTCTGTTACAGAACACTAGCACTTTTTCGTAAGTTTTGTGGTATATTGCAATATTTAGCATAAGTGGTAGTCACCCTCAAAATTTGTAAACCTGTGACTCCTGGCAAAACAAGTTATGAGGTTATAGTTAATAAGATGTACCCCAGTTTTAAATCCAGCCGGATGTCGGATTCTGTAAAAAAAAAATCCTCAAATGCAGAAAATTCAGAATTTTGGATTGTGTTGATTTCCAAATTTCGATACATCAGGCAGGAATTCCAGCAAGATCTTTGGCTGATTCTGGCAAATCTGGTATTTGGCCAGATTTGAAATGCCATTCAGGGGCATCCTTAATTGTGAATCCACCATAGTATCTTGTGATGTATCTTGAGACCCTTACAACATGGATCGTACAATTATCATCTTTAATTTAAATCTTTTTTGTCATTAATTATAGAACAAATAGACAAATGTATTAATTAATTCTGCAAATCCTGCATAAAAAAAAACTTACAGGAATTTCCTTCTGATGATATGGTTTACTCCAGCTATTTGCCAGCTATTCCTCAACTCATTTAACATGTCAATGTCGGTAGCCATAAGAAGAGATCCAGAGCTTTCTCTGTGGAGGGAGAAATTGCTAGCCGAAATAAAATCATTTTCTTGTTTAAAGGTTTATATATAAAACTTGCTCCTTCCGCCTGAGTTAAGAGTAATAAATCTAAAGCCATGAACTCAGTTTGATCAATCTTATATTAAAGTGTATCTTCATCATGCTGGTTTCCATGTAATCAAATGTAACCTGTTTGTCTCGGTATGTTCCCAGTTAGTATATTGAACAGGAGAACTCCAAATATAGCAGATTTAAATTATTTTTGAAGGGAATGGTTTGCTAGGCAATGTTAGACAGTCAATTGAATGAGTGACAATTGAATGAGTTTGTAAGAAAATGTTCAAGACAAATTCCATGGAACAATTTTCAGATTGTCCAAAATTAAAATATGGACGTGAAAATTGATACTACTAGAGTGGGACATGCATTTTGATGGTGAAAGGATTAGGTCAAGCCACCTTCATGAGAAGAAAACAAAACCTGACTAAATTATTGGAAATCCCAACTAAAAAAGAAACAGCACTGAAAATTAAAGGCTACTTGATATGGTCCTATGAGTCATAACAGATGAATAAATGTCTCAGAAGCAAAAAAAATGTGGGATTGTGTTAATTTCCTGAATCCGATAAATCCGGCAGGAATTCCAGCAAGACTTTCAGCTGAATCTGGCAAAACCGTCCAAATGGTTTAGTCATGAACTCAAATTTTCATTTACCATCAAATTTAGAGGTTGTGTGAGTATGAAAGGGTCGGTAACATTCCTTAATAAATGTCAGTAATTTACATCTTATGTTACCTCTTCAAGAACCTCACAGTTAATTGGTCAAAGACATTTGATTAAAGGAGAAATATACCCTAGACTTTTCTGCTTAGAGAATACCATTTTGCAGTAAACTGTTTTCGACAGAAGCAACACGAATGCTTGAAAACATTTCTTTCAAACCTTAAAAATTGAACAAATTGTCACCCATGGTATTCGCCATGTTTATTTAATTCCGAGTTCCCTCTTGTTTCGTGAAGTGAGCGAGCCACATTTCAACACATACATTTCCTATGCGCCGTTCATAATAACTAAGGCAATATGTAGTCAAATTTTCTTCCGAAACACTTTCCGGGCTCGAGAATTTTTAAAAGAAGAGAACATGGATGCATTTGGACTTGACTGCTATCAATTCGGGAATTAATACACAGTGGAGGTACTGACACAACGAGACCTTGAGCTTGCTAAACAGATCGCATATGTGGCCGACACCAGCAGTTACTATATGATGTTAGACCTGCCGACAGTTCTGCTACGGAGGGTCAAGCCTGGTGCTTTTGTAAATGCTCTTTTCTCTGAAAATCTTTTTTTGTCAGGAATAACATAATATCGTTTTCCCTTCACTGTTCCCTCTGCCCCTCTCCTGTTTACACAACCAAATGCTTGACACTTTGGCATTTTGCACCAACTTCCGAACAATCACCGAGAGCGAGTGTACCATTCATTTGTAGAGAGGGGAATTGTTTAACTTACGATGTGGCTCGCTGACGTCATTTTTGAAGCTCTCTTTGTTACATAATGGCCGTCAACACAGTAGGTTTCAAAAAATAGTTAGAAAGTTCCTAGAATTTCGGGGAAAGGTAGTTTTGACCAGTTATTTCACAGAGGGTATAAGAAAAGTAATCTCTACTATGAAGTCACTGCAAAACCCCAGGGTTTATATCTCCTTTCATTTTATATTTTTTTAACACATTATTTACTATTCATTTACTATTTACTTCCGACTGAATTTGGAGGGGTGTGCTATTAGAAAGACTATTCCTAATGGTACTATACATAATACGATCACTAATAGTAACTTCACTTTAATAGTTAGTGCCAACCTACAGCTTTGCTCATGGTCTCTGCATAAAATCACAGGGCATACTTAAAGAACAAAGACAAACCTATCATCTACATAACAACTTTTGGCATCGACTAAGAGGAGATAAAAGAACATGATACTAACTTCTCTGGCGCTTTGACTATCTCCAGAAAAGGTAGATTGCAAGCCTCGGCCAGTTGAGGTACGACTTCAGTGACTGAGACAGCGTCCGTTCTTCCTGTGTTAACTGACACCCCGGGTGGCTTTGCAATCACAAGTAAACCATCTGCAGATGATAAATCAAAAACATTTAAGTAAAACAATTAAGAAGGTATATCAATACATATATCAGTGGGGACATTTAATGGCAGTCCCCAACCAGGAATGCCTGCCTCATAATTCTCTGAACACTATCGAAAATGAGAAGGCTGATGTCTATGCTAGTGTTTGTACCCGATCATCTCATGGATAGTGTTTAAAATGAGTTTCTGCTGGCTTTCTAAACCTTTGGATTCATTAAACTAATACTTTGATATACTCTCTCATTTACTTCTGATGCAGTCTACAGTGTACTACAAGTACAAGCTGAACACTAGCAGTCTCAGGCATATCTATATGATTTGTATTTTAACACAGTGTAAGTCAATATTATTGGTGTTATATAAAACAAAAGTTTAGGAAAAACAAAAACACAGAGTCACATTTTTCTTTGCCACTAAATAAAACTGTTTCTCCAAAGAAAATTCTTGCAAACTCACAATATACTGTACTACAATTGCAATCAATAGAGATTACAGAAGCTACGCACGTAAAGATAGTTAGCACCCAACATCTGTGGAGACGTGAGGAAGAAATGGGGTGTGGGAGGAAATGACGGGTGGGGCATGAAATGGAATTTCAGAGTTTTGCAAATGCCAAAACCATTTCCATACATGCTATGATAGTAGATATAATAAGGTACAACAAAGAAGAGGGTTGCCACAGTTAAGAGGTACACTCCCTTTTGGTTTGTAGCAGAGATATGTAATGTAAGTACAGGTAGGCTATCGTGTGAAAGTTGTATTTCGTTTTACAAACCTTGGATTGGGTTCCTTTTTGCGACTTTTACATCAGGGTTTTTTAAAGCTTATATTACAATAAAATCAATGAGCCCAAATGTACATATTTGAAGAAGCTTATTTAATTCAAATTTTGTTGAGAATCAAGGTTTGTTTCAAAGTTAAACTTTGTCTAAATATTATATAATCTCAAAAAAATGCCACACATGTAGGAACTGAATGGAAATTTCACCAGGATGTTTAGATTGTCAATTCCTCTTTTACATGTCATTTACTATTTTTGCCTCTGAAGTACTTAAGCATTAAACTCTGATCACACACACACATACAAAAAGTTTGCTAACCTGTGAATGTGTAAAGAGAAGTCAGATACATAGATTTGCAACTCTTCAAGGCTTCAATTTGGTATCAGAGATTCATTGTCAGTCTGTGAGAACTAAACTATTGGGCATGACGAGATTAGTGCGGCAGTCAAAAAGATACATATTGTAAAGTGAACGGACTACGATAGACTTTGAAGGATGGTCAGGTTCTAAATTAATGAGTATGTCGGCTCATCATTCTGTACCATAAGTAGAATGGGGAAGCAAATTTGAATTTCTCATGACTGTTGAATATTCATGTTAACTCTGTATTCTACTGGATCACTCTTTATGTCAGTCACAACATATTGTAATTCAAATGGTTTGTTAACTGAATGATTGTGTTCCGACTCTGATTTTTATGACTCTATTTTCATAGGTGTGTTGCTATATTCTGTATTTATTGTGTAATGTTATAATTGCAAGTTGTCAGTCAAGAGAAAAGTGTACGTTTTCTAGTTGGGCCTGTGCCGTTCTTGTAACAATGTTAATATTTGCTTTTCTATTTATAACTGAAATACTTTATTCTGTATAAATTTTTGTAACCTTGAATGTTTTGTACAGTAACATTGTCAACAACACCAAAAGAAAAGTAAAGAGAAGGTACATGCTATGGTTTAAAATTTGGAAACAGATGTTACAAACCTTTATGAGAACAAATGTTTAACTTTAAGATCTTTAACAACTCTTCTTTATTCTCAGGTGATTTAGTGTTGGACTGGTCAACATGGATAAGAGATTCTCGCTGAACTTGTTTCGACTTTGATGAATACCTTGCAGTGTGAATCTTCCTTGCAAATCTAATCTCAGACTTCTGCCATGATTCCTCCAGTTGGGCATGCAGTAATCTGCTGCAGCATTGACCCAGCCTCACACTCATTTCAGGTTAGTCTACAGGAAAATAAGAACCGTAAATATATTCTATGATTACTGCAGTTCCTGAATGATGATGATGTACAAGCAACAACAAAACAAAATTAGCAAACAGTATAGCAGTATAGCAGAGTTACCTTGAAAGTCCATAATTACGATGACGGCAATGGGACTTCATCAAATTATTTCCCAATTATTGAACATTATTGCACAATACCATATGATTGAAAAAGGTCTCAAATATGATATAATTTTTATAATTTGTCATTTGTTTGTAGTTAAAAGAATATATTGTGGGCCTATTAAACATGGGCAATTTTTTAATTGTTGTACCCATGCATCGACAGAGATGACCAAATGTTCCGTCTGGATGACCAAACTCAGCTGCGGTAGGCCTAGCTATCTTGTTCAGGTTAACAATAGCTTCAACTCACGTAATGAATATTTGTATATGTCCATTAAACGCTTATATTTTTCTATTCTTTGGAGATTTTGGATGGCATTTATCATTACTTGTAAAGGTTCGCTGAATGACAATTCTATCCCAGTTATCTCTCTTTCATCAATCGCAAGTTGCTGATATGTAAATGAGTGTAAATAAATGGAATGCTAAAATTGCTAACAAATTTTGCTATGTGCTAATAAACGCAATATGGAACTTTATACTGGAATGGACACTGAAGAAGTCCAGGAATTGCTTTCTATCAAACTAATAGAGTAACTGCAAAATACCCTGCAACTTTGAAGCAACACCCTTAAAAGAGGTTGGCTATGGGAGTCTAGTATTAGTAATACACAGAGACATACCAAACTAAACAAAAAGTTCATTATATCTCGCTGCTCTGGTTACACTATCCGGGCGGCTCATTTTTTGCCTTTCTTTTGAAGAATGACCCATCATTAAAAATTTGTGATGTTCAATACAAGGAGAAATGCCAAAACAAAGTAAGTTCAATGTATTATGTTGTTGTGGCTACGTACCCCATCAGAATGGTTCATTTTTGGCCATTCCTATTAAAACTTATCATTATAATTATTACTATGGGTCCTTATTCAAGCTAAAATTTGTTGGTGACATTACAAACAATGGAATCTGATTCTCTTTCCTTTTTTAATTTAGCTGTTTTGTAAAAGGGAAATTCTTGAAGGGTAATTTGGTTACCTAGGCTAGTTTGTGCCAGCCAGCTACAGCATGGAGCTTTGTGTTGTGGGATATTCTGCAATTCAGCCAAACTTTGTGTATTTTGTATAGGCTTCCACCCTAACATCAATTAGGCTGATACTGATAGGAGATATAGCCTAGTCGACCTTGTCCTCCTAATGTATGTAGCCTAGCATCAGAGCAGTAACCAAACTGATGGCATCTGTGGCCTGCATAGCATCTGTGCTGAGTACCGTACCTTTGTAGATTGCCTATCTGTTGAAAAACACCACCTGGCCCTATCGTTATTAAATTCTAATTAACAATGCCTATGCTAGGCCTAGTACTAGTATTATTTCGCAAAACTAGATAATACTAACATAACCTATTCGACAAAAAAATATCGTGACTCGAGATCTGAAGATTCAGCTCCTATGATTCAATTATCTTATGTCAATCTTGTACATATATTTTGAGCTTTAATTACAGTTTAATCGACCCTTTGTTCGCCTTTCCAATGTGAAGTGAGTACATGCAATAAACTATACTAGTAGTAGTAGTATAGACTAGTAGGCTACTTTTTAATTGTTGCAGCATGTAGTCATCGAGTTTAATAAATTGTTGCAGCAGATTTATTAAACTCGATGCATGTAGTTCAGTGAGGTGGCATACGCCTATTAGATAGAGTTTTTATCAATCCGCCACAGTGATCTCGTGTCTCAGGAAGAGCAAAAAGAAGAACCGCGGCAGCAAGAGATCAGCCTTTTTGAAATGTTATAAATGAGGATGGGTTTGTTTTGTGGATTGGATTTTGGCCTCCGTGAGCAGCGTACGACTTGAAAATTGTTTACTACTGAGTAAAGAGGTTTGTTTACGAAAACAAGTACTTTAGGCTCCCATAGCAAAAAATCTACACGGTCATGATTCGGAAAATTGATGGTGCCATGTTTGCACAATTTTTGAGTTTCCGGTAAAATATTTCAAAGATGACAGTTTATTCAATACAAATATTTAAATTTGTAGTGCATTTCTATTCTGTACGGAAACATTATATCTTCTGCTGTATGAGAAAACTCTAGGACGATACCGGAAGTATGTCTATTTGTCATCAGGTGATATTATACCTCTTTAAGTTCCTATAAAACTCCTCCAAGGTATTTAACACTTTGCACTTTTAACCTTCAGGGTTCACTTTCACTGCATGCGAAAATGTCAAGAGCTGTGAATATCTTTCATGCGTGAAATTATTTAATTTGACTCTGCTTTGCTGCAAAACTAACCGCGTTATCCCGAACGTGTCATTACAATCAAAGTATACTTCTCTAACCAGTCTATACAAATGACCAACTTTAGAGTAAATGTTCGAAAAGTTACTAACAGATTAATTTGAAAAGACAAATGTCCTGTGGATCAACTTTCCAAAGAAAGTTTCATACACTAAAAATTTTTTTTTTTTAGATATATAGTTTGTTCATAGGAAAGATATTCCACCGGACTACGTGAGAAGGCGAACTAAGAATCTGTTAAACCGATTTCATTCGATGTAGAAATGATATACTAAGATCCATTCAGTTAACCCGTACTTAGGAATGGTTATATATAAAATAATCGTGTTGAATGGTATTACCGGTACTATATCGTGTCTGCCCGATACATTCTCTGCATGCATTAGAAATGATATGCTGTAGTGTGCACAGAGGACGCGTACGCTGTCGTTGTGGACGACATATAAAATGGAATGTAAATATATATTTGGGAAAGACAACAATATCAACTATCGTACATAGCACGCAAGCATGTGCTTGCTGGTTATTCATATTTTGAATAAATAATTAACTGTACAGAGCAAAAGATGATCTTTGGGTGGCATACTCCTATTAGAGTCTATATAGCAATCCGCCCGATTGTTCTCCTATCTCAGTAAAAGTGCCAATTTAAGGCAGCAGGAGAACATCTTTTTGATATGTTATCAATCAGGATCTGTTTTTTGTGGGGTTTGGATGTTGAAGAGCACGAATGGTAGTAGATTTGTGCAAAAATTGGGACAATTGAGGCAATTTTACAACCACTTCAGGACTCTCAGGAGCAGAGAACGAAAATTGTTTACTACTGAGTAAGAGGTTTGTTTACAAGTGACGAAACTTCAGGCTCTCATAGCAAAACTTCTGCATAGTCATGATACGGAATATAGATGCCGTGAATGGCCAACGTGTCAGCTATACAGTGATTGGACGCGTTTAGCTAGTGAGAACTTCTATCTAGAATTATAGACCACTATACTTTTATGATTTAGTGTGTAAGTCAATAAAAAACATGTTTTTGTTTATTTTTAATATTGACGTATGCTACCTTTGAACGTTGAAGTGCATGCATTGATGATAGGGTATATCTATTGCCCAAATATTAGCACAACCAAAGTAAATCATGATAAACTATCCACAGACGTGCATTGCGTGACAAACCAGTTGATAGGAATACGAAATGTACAATAGAACGAAGGAAACCAACAGGGCAGTTACATGTGTTTCATTTTTCGAAGCATCTGGGAAAATTACATTAGTAATTTGGCACTTCCTGTCACTATATATCTATTCACTCGTACAATAGACTATATATCCAGCTATAAGTTGAGGAAAAACGGCATCAGCTGAACAGAAGATTATAAAGAAGGTTGGTGTTTTTAGAGATCACGAGGAAAAGAACATCATAATTGGTACGATCAGTTGTTGAATCATCCGTTCTATATATTATCTGCCGCTGAGGTAGACTGCCTAAGACAGTATCCAAGTCATATTGCTCAAAATCATGTTAGGCCTTTGGTGTCATATAGTTATGAAATGGGAGAGTTTTTAATATATAGAAATCATATAGGGCCATTTAGATTGGATATTTTGTACAGTTGTCATGTTTTAAATGACATTATTTATGCGAAGATGGATTAGTTTTGATCGTATTGCTCACATTAGTTGCATAAATTGACTAACGTCGAACATGCTGAGGAATATACAGTTACGTA
>KN882239.1:245451-256895 GCA_000934455.1 Apostichopus parvimensis
ATTGATCTAGAAATGTTCAATTACGGTATATATGAAATGTCCTTAGCAACCACCATACATATTTAATATCGCTGAAATATGAAATCAAATTGTAAAGATGTGCATTTACTTTGATCTGATCACATTCGGAAAGATCCAAGTCAAACAGTACGTTTTGTTATGAAGATTATGTTTATAATATTTGTATTTTGAAATATTGTTCTGTCCTCTATACCCCTGAGTAGTTATTAGACTAGTTTATGACGACCTGTTGTAGTTTGTCTTTCCTTAAATCATATCTTGGTTAAAGTAAATCTAATAACTTTGAACTGCCAAGTTAAGACACTTTTATGGCCAGCTATATGAATGAGAAATGATACCTGAAGGGCATAAAATTGTACGCCTGATACTTAGTCCGGTTTTACTTTGAAAATGGAAGTTGATTATATAAATTTATGATCTATTATGGTAACCATGCGCCAGGTAAATTATTACAACAACTGAAAAATATGGACAATGCATGCATAATTCAGTGTCTAATTATTACCCTAACCAAATATTATACTTAACTAACTATCTTTTCACCTTCTATTTATCCTTTTGTTTTCTTTACGAAACAGATAAAACAGAAGCCATAATTCAGTTTTCTTTAATTTCATTTTCAAGTAATTAATTTACATTGACTTCTCTATCCTTAACAATTTCAGTATTTTCTTGCGATGTTTTCATTCAGTAACAATGAGTGTCATAACAGTCTCACACTGGCATTTGCTTACTCGGATAACTAACTTGCGTATTTAGCTATACAAGAATGCTTTTTCAACTAGACTGGCATGATGACGTCATTCATTCAGGTGTGCGAGCGAGGTAGGAATCCGGGCGCGAAGCTACAGGTGCCCTGCCACAATTACAGTGTACATCCGCCCTGAAAAGTTAACCCTTGTCGGAAAATAGGGACCTAATTAAGCGACTTTGTCGGCATGTTTTCAGTCATCATCAGCCTTTTTGATGCTTGAATGTTGAAGAAGATGACAAAAGCTACTGATGGTTTAAGAATCGGGAGGATTGAAAAAAAGGTGATTTTAGGCATTTTAGAAATTCCTGGGTGAAAAAGGACGATTCGGCATCGAGAGCTGACAGATGAGTTGTGGAGCACTATGCTTTATTTGAATGTTACATATAAGCCCAAACAAATCAACTATCATGCGGTGGTTACAAAATGTTTCTATCTGTGCTCTAGCTGCTTTGGACGAATTCAATTTGTAAGTCAATCGAGCAATACATTTTGGTACGTGAACGACATATAGGCATAAACCACAAAGGTATCCGCGAAGCTTTTATGCACAGCTGGCAAAAGATGTGCATATTCCTATTCGATTACTATGATGAGACACATTGATCGTCATACATTTACTAAGTCTGAATACGTGAGCCTTTAAAATTCACTGACCTCATGACCTTTGACAGTTTACGTTAACTAAAACGCCCTATACAAATAGTCATTCAAAAAGTCATTACTGCTTAAAGTTTGTAATATTATCATTCGGTATGCGTGTATACTTACCCCAAATGCTGTTTTTGGTATTTGATCTTTGACTTTCAACCCTATGACGTCACTACGGCATAAAATCCCATATAATGTACACACACAAACCCACCAAATTTAGGTCCATCGGCCTTACAAATGTGGAGTAGTTCTTATAATCGAAACACTTTTTTTCGAACCAACTCCTTTGATAACATTTCACATTCATTAATGAGCTTTTAACTTGCAAAAGGGGCGTACGTAACAGGACGGGGTAAGGGGTTTCCCCTTTCCTTGTTGCTCTATAATAATAAAATGGATCCGAGTTCAACCTGGTCTATCACTCATGAACGTAAAAGAAATAAAAAAAAATGAAAGAAAATCATACTATCAGATTCTCCCTTCACGTCGATGGGGAATAATATAAGGAGAAGTCGTTACGAGAGAACAAGACATATCACCAAATGCTACAGCTTCCGGGGCTTTGACCCTCACAAGGGCTCGGAGATAAACATCCCTTAGAATTTTAAAGTCAATCTTCTGTCTGCATGTGCTTGGGTTTCTAAAGATGCTGCAGCTTCAGGGGACCTGCCCCACCAGCAGCACTCACAGCCAATAATAATGTACCGTATTAATTGTAAAACAATTATTGTTCCATAACTGCTGTATATGCGGTATGGTGAACTTCAAACTCAATTAGAGGATTGACGATAACATGTTATCAGTTCTTCTACGATTTTGTTTGTTTTGAATAATCCTTATCTGAAATTTGAATAGAGATACCGTAACATCATGGTGCTAGACAAACCTAAAATCCGTGGCAAAATATTATAAGATGACGATGTACATAAGCTGCACTTCAATATAAAAATAATAAATATATAAAAACTATAACATTTATGACGCCGAAAGCCAAACGTTCTGCAGACAGCTGGCATTATTTGTATACAATTCAATCATGCTTATCAAACAGAGCAATATTGTACAAAATAAAAAAGATGTAATTTTTACAGCATTTAACGATGGCACTATTATCCAAGATGTAAGGCAACTATTTGAGTTGGGTAAACTGTATTCTATTCGGTACTAACAACCCCATTGCAAAATCATGTAGATCATTAGCTTGACTTAGTGAACTATCACATCAAAAAGAGAAGAAAAAGTTGTAAGTCTAAAAATAAATAACTAATAATTTGACTTTTACATGCATGTGATTAATAGCTATACAATAAACAAGTGTTTGTCCCTTCTGCTACTGTGACTTGTCATTTAGCCTCTGAAAATGATCCTGCTAGGATTTAACGTCAGGCTAACTCACTTTTACACATGCTCTTACACAGGCTCTTTAGTGGATAAGCAGTTTGCTAACAGTTTTGTTTATTCTGGCAATCTTAATTTGAGTACTCTGTAATACACGTACGTTAGGATGGATAAAATTGTGGAATATGGGTGACAAGTTCATGAAACCTACACAAACTACCATATATACCACTCATTAGAAGTAGGCAATGAAGAGTTCCAGATGCATATCATCCTCAAAATGTGGGTATATAGGTAACTATACTGTGATGAGGCACATTGATGGTCATACATTGACCAAGTCTGAATAGGTGAGCCTTTTAAATTCACTGACCTCATCACATTTTATGTTAACTAATACGCTCTAAACAAATATTCATTCGAAATGTCATTACTGCTTGAAGTTTGTTATATGATCATTTGGTATGCGTGCAGTAACTCCAAATGCTGCTTTCGGTTTTTGATGATTGACGTTCAACCCTATGACGTCATGATGGCATAAAATCCCATATACACACATCCCAACCAGTTTTAAGTCCATCGGCCTTACAAATGAGAAGTAGTTCGTAATCGAAACACTTTTGTTTGCACCAACTCCTTTGATAACATGTCACATTAACTTGCAAAAAGGGGCGTACATAAATGGGCGGGGTTAGGGGTGCACCTCCCCAGTTGAATACTGTTAGTCTCAAATCGATGCCACGTTGCTCTATAATAATAACAAAGATTCTCCCTTCACGTCGATTGGAGAATAATGTAAGAGTAAGTCGCTACCAGAGAAAATGACCACCAAAGTTACAGCTTCCGGACCTTTGTTCCTCACAATGGCTCGGTGATATGCATCCCATAGAAGTTTTGAGAATCAATGTTCTCTCTGCATGTTTTTGGGTTTCTAAAGATGCTGCAGCTTCCGGGGACTTCGGTCCACCAGCTGCACTCACAGCCAATAATAATGTATGGTATTTATAATTATAAAACAAATTGCCGCTCTTGTTGGCTGACATTTCGAACATGTTTTTGGAAAATGGATGTCCCTGATTGCAGCGCGTTATATTTTACATGATTTGATGGTTTCGGCGATTTTATCATTTGGTATGCGCGTAATGGCACAGTGTCGCTACAACCCACGCCAAGGCATATGACCTACCAAGTTTGAAGTTCATCGGCTATGATACGGATTATATATTAAGGAGTAGTTCCGCGAAATGTGAGATAGCTCTAGAAGGTGACGCAGGAGAGGTGAACGGAACTTTGATTCTGACTTTTGCTCAAATACTGCAGAAAATAATGCGTTACATGCATTTCAACGCGAAAGCACTGCGCTCTTGGGCTTGCAGCAAATGTAGATGGGAATTTCTCATTTTGGAATAGCCGATACCCAAAAACAAACGTGATAAAAGAAAAACAGTCAGTTTGAAGTTATATTTTCTTGATTTTGTTGTTATTTAATCTGCATAACTTTGATATACATAGCTTATTAAACAACATTTTTCCTTACAAATGAATAACAAAATTTTGAAGGAGCAAAACTATTTAGATTGTTACGGGATTTGAGCCAGAGACCTAATTATTACTAGCCCAGTGTTTTACTAACCGAACTATCCAGTCTTATCTATATAACCATTTCGATGCTGGGCTATTTTCATTGTCTATTTACTAGTTAGACATTTGTGTTGTAAATTTGCATTAATAATTACTGTTTATAAAGACAACAGAAATACCAGAGAATAAAGCTACGATCAAAGTAAATCCGTTGGATATTACATTCGAAGTCAATTGCTGAAAGTAATATGCAAAATTTTAAGAAAGAGTTAAATGTTCCTATACCAATGTTATTGAATGTACGTAACACACGACTTCATTCGTCTTTGTTTTAAAACTTAATTGACACTTAAATCAGCTATATGGTGATTTTTTCTTAATTAAGTATAAACTGTCACTAAAACTATCCCACCCCGATCCATCTCGGGATATGTTAGAAAGATAAAATATTGTTCACCAATTAATATGATCTTGTTTGATCCATATACTTCATTTGATACCTGATTCTACAAGTTTAACCAATCTCCAAGTAAAATATTCCCTAAAACGTTTATCAACATGAGGATTTAAAGTTTGGTGACTTGTTTTGGTAGTTGCTAGTTTTAGTTCACATCTAGCCATCTCGGCTTTCTGCTGTTATTTGACAATGGTGATACATTTCCAAGAATCAATCTCTCGCCGCATCTCTCCAAAATGAAATCTGAATAAAAATTAGTATTCAAATTTCAGTATTTAAAACAATTGTGGCAAGTCTTGTCTTTCAAAGTGAACAAAATCATGTCGACTGGGTATTATTGATTCGATTAAGAATGGTTCACGATTAATTACAAATTGGGTTCAAAAAGGTGGAAACTCTGGTATGGTATGATGGTCCAAAAGGTAAGTAGGAGTTGTATTGTATTTTTAAATTATGTACATCGATATATTTCATCCTTAACAGTCTAACGTCTAATTTGGAGACCACTATAGGTTAAAAAGACCAATGGAATAAAACTTTGTTGAGTGAAAGAAAAAGTAGTAAACACTGCATGCGAACGAGCAAAAGAATACAAAGAGTAAATGAGATAAACTTGTAAGAAGGGAAACCAATAGGCAAACCCAAAAAAATTGGGGGGGGGGGTGCGGAGGAAGGAGAGGGAAGAAAATAATACATAATGAATATGTATATACAAGTACTTGGACATTGTATGATCCTTAGATAAACAACCCTGGGTAACTGATTTTCAAAAGAAAAACAAATCATTAGACTACAGCTTAGATGTGAACATTGATAGAAAGTAGTAATGTATTTTCATAATAACAACGTAAAGTACATTTAGATATATTCATGATAAAGTCAGGTTAAACTAAACGAGAATGAATATTACATGTTACGAGGGTGGGGTTGGGAGTAGACTTTTGTAGCAAATTCCACATCATAGAATAATACGTGATGAAAAAAGAAAAACATTGACGTTGAAAATCTAATCTATATTGCGCAGGTTAAACATTTGTGGGGGTATTTCATTTCAGGTGAAAAATATACTGAATAATTTCAGTAAAAATATTTCATAGAAAGACTGGAATAGTGGAATAACGGTAACCTGATCCTGGAGTGCCGTTATCCACAGGTGTCGAGCAACGGGTCGCGTCTGTCACCAGAAAAAAATAGAAAATGAGGAACAATAATGTTTATACCAAATTTTTTGGGTTCTTTACTGACCTCCGGGCTATAGCCTGTGGCAAAATGAATCCTAACCACAAAGTCTCACTATAAACACCTTTATAATCAGTTGCGACAAATTAAAACTGTACATTCACGACACGTTTTCAAAGCAACTCCTGTCGACCTTACTGTACGTATTATATGCAGGGCATTTGATTTATTGATATGAAACACGTTAGGTGACACTGATATTATGTCAAAAGGGGGAGGGTCGAAGGCCTGCGCCCACCCACTGAAGCGCCACTTGGTTACGTGCCTGCTAGTACAAGTTAAGTGCATAATTCTTTCTCCCAAACAAATCGAGTGTGTGGTCAGCAATGAGAACTGGTTCACCAACAACTTTTCAGGATCGTTGATCATGATCTTGAGTCACGCTTTCATTGACGCTGTGGTTGTATAGTATGGTTTGGAACTGCTGTCAAATGGACTGGTACCAGCTGACAGCGATTTTAGTCTTGACCCATTTTGCCTTTGTCTTGTTTCTTTCCTTTCATTTTCCAGAAGAGATACTTCATCAATGTCTAAAAACATAACGTATAGCATTACCAAAAACAACACAAGTAACTAAATAAGTAATAAAACAAATAACACCCAAAACAATATTCAGATCAGTTATGGGATGTGTCAATGTATACTTCATAGTTATCAATAACACCACATTCAAAAAAGTAACAACAATGACCACAATAACAGTAAAATCAATAATATCTAAATATGACGAGTTGTCTGTCTTCTCCGTAGACGTATCTTCTTTAGAAGTATTGGACTCTTCCATGACGTCACCAGGAGTGCTCGCAGTTGCATTCGTCGTTGTTTCAGGACACGCGGTATCTTCGGGTGTTAGGGCTCTAGCCAGAACTATTTCCATGGTGACGGTATTTACACATTTCCATTTACACGATGTCCTCAATGTCTCATCTCTCTGTATCCACTCTCGTACATCATTAAAGGAGCAATCACATCTGAAGGGGTTCCCGTCAAGTAGCAAATTATCAGTTACATTAATGAAATAAGTAATATTTGTGGTATCAGATATGTCATTAATCCTAACATCTAGTGTTTGTAGTCCCATTAACGACTCACTACTCAAAGGACGTGGAATGGACTGTAACCGGTTACTGGCCAAGTTTATGGTTTCAGACGAAAAGGGAAAGCACCAGGGGTAGATGTCTACAATTGAGTTACTGCTCAAATCAAGAATCTTTAAATGAAGCAGGGGTTCTAATAATCCGTTTGGAATGCGTGTTAGTTGATTTGAATCAAGTTGAAGGCGAAGAAGAGCAGACAAGTCCATGAACAAATTTGGAGATAAATCCGTCAGCTGATTGTGTCCAAGAAACAAAGCTGAAAGTTTATTCAAGTTAGAAAACGTACCTTCACTGATTGCATATAAATAGTTCCTGTCGAGGTGAATTTGTTCAATGGTGTCTTGAACACTGTAAAATATCGTCTCTGGCAACAGTGCAATATGATTCTGAGACAAGTAGATACTAACAATATGATCTAAGCCCATGAACGTCCCAGGCTGAACATCGAAGATGGCATTGGACGATATATCGAGATGTTGTACAGAGTTATAATAATGAAAAGAATTGTTCGGTAGATATATTATATTGTTGAATGATAAGTCGAGAACAAGAGCTTCTGTACAACCGTCATGTATCGGTATCTGATCCAGCTCGGTTTTACTACAGTCAGCAATTCTAGATTGGCTATCGTAGGAACATTCATTCCTGCAAGTGGGACTATAAGATCCTTTAGTCAATACTAGCAACAGCCACAAAACATTCAAACACATCAGCTGCAAAGATAGAAGAAAAGTGATTTTTTTGGTAGTAATGCAAAATGTATCTCATCATGTAAAACACAATATACAAGGAAAATAGTCTTTTTAAATTATTAACAATGGAAAATAGGAAAGAAATCCATGGATAGAACGGGATTCGAACCGTGACATCTTGGTGACAAACCCATCGCTCTCTTCCAACTGAGCTATTTAACCCTAAATAGTTGGTGGCGATCCGTATTTAGTCATTTTCTTTGCTGGGGCGCAAGTCAGAAGGCACAGTACCTTCCGACCGGTTTCTGTGGTTCCTTACATATAAGTATAATTACTTAACGTCTTTTAAGGTCCTGTTTGATTAACCCCACTCCGCTTCTCACTCATCTATACTTGATTTGTGAACTGACATATCAAAATATTTACATGTTCTTTATGTGCAAGACACCACCATACCTCACCGTTACACACCGCGTCGTACCAAACCGTTCCGTACAAACCATAACTTGGCACCCTATATACAGTATTGTAACATACCCAGTAGCGGAGCGTCCATACAGTCAGGGTGGGCGGATGCCCCCCCCCCCCTGACGGACTCAAATGGACTGCTGGCGCCCTTTTCAGCTTTTTACCACTTTTTACTTAATTGCGATTATTGACTTTTTTATTGCGCTCTCATCTACCTATTGACATTTGTCACATTTTGTTGGTGTAATTTTCTGACAAAATGGCGATAACACCTATTTATTCTTCGTTTATCTGCAAATTAGCAAGGCCCGGAAAGGGTCATTTCCGGCGATCTAGAGTGTATCTTTACTCAAAAAATGTCTGTACGCTCCGCGCCAACCAATGGTGGCGCTCCGCTTAGATAGTGTCGAAAGCGCCCCTACAGACCATTCTCCCCCCCCCCCCCCCGACCAATACCCCTAGCTCCGCCACTGAACACACCGTACGATACCATATCATAACTTAAACCGTACAATATCATACCATATGTACCGTAACATATACCCATCTATATCTTACCGTATATCGTGCTATACAATACAATACTGTTCCATAACATACCAAAACGAACCATACCATAAAAGCACATAAACAAGTACAATTGTTGTTAAGTATACACTGGTTACGATCTATATAGATTACGATCTATATACACCGTACGTTTCGACCGTTCAAGACGGTCGAAAAAAAAACACTTTCGGCAGAATTTTAGTCTTGATATGTCAAAGTTCAAGAAGAAGAAAGTCAACTAAAAGATATATAACATAAAAGGAAGAAAAGAAAAAAGAGAAATTAAGTCCAGCAATATGCTTATATAGGTATTCCACATTAATTTCATGATTCTCAGATGTAATGAATGCTTCCTTTACCAGCTAAGCTGATAATGACGTTGCATGCATAAATGTTAATGTTGATCCTTATAATACCGTTCTTGTTAATGTTGTTGTATAAAGTATAATAACTCAACCACGTCATATTGGTTCGAATTCATATAAGCAACACAGTATCCTTGGATGCCAAACAACACCATTCATCCTTGACAAATTTGCAACACATTAATAACATGTCTTTTGAAACCATCAAATCTTAAGTTTTCCCAAATAAGTTTTATGTTGTATCTAAGGAACTGATCTTACGGTATGTGATTAAGACTTGAAGGTCCAGCAACTTCTTCAATTAACAGTAATTACTTATAAAGTAATGTTGCAATGCATTCCTAAATGTTTTAATGGATGATCTAGACTTAAGGTTATCTGGTAAAGAATGCCAGAATGTAGCAGCATGATAACGTAAACATTTCCTAAATATATAATGTCATGGTATGTTAAATATTATATTGTCTTGTATAATCGTTATGAAAGCTAGAGTTTGTAGACACAAAACAAATATGAAACAGTGAGGTAAAATGTTATAACACGATCGAAAATTAAAAGTAGTCGTATTTAAATTAATAATATCAGACAATTCCATTAAGTTTAAAGTTTGAAATTTAAATAAGTCATTAGTGTGATTACGTGCTTGAGCATGTGCAACATTGTGGATTACACTATTTCTGAAGCGTTACCATGTTTGTCATGTGACATTGGATGGTTCCAGACCAAACAGTGTACAATAAGTAAAGTGAGGTAAAATTAAAGCCTAATAAATAGTTCCAAGAGTTTTCCTAGGAAGGATATGCTTCAGTTTTGATAAAATTCCAACCCCTTTTGAAACCTGCCTTTTAAGATCAATGTGTTCACACAAGGAAAGATTAAAATCAATGTAAACACTTAGACAACTTACGTGATGAACCTTTTTGATCCTTTTACCATTTATTTATAAGTTTATGTTAACATTACTATTCTTTGAATTAAAAACTACTGTACACAATTAGTATTTCTAATATTAAATGAAAGTTTGTTTGCAGAAAACTAGTTTAAATACTTTGGCAATTGGCTGCAAATAGGTCTCTTGCAGTATGTTAAGATTCCTGTTTGAAAGAAATATGTTTTATTTCGTCAGCATATATAACACGACAGATGACTTGGTAGACACATGCCAAATATCATTAATGTAAATTATAAATAAATGTGAGCCTAGAATAGAATCTTGGCGAATACCACAGAGGACATTACAGAGCTGTAAAGTATTACCATCGTAAGAAGAAATCTGTTTCTGTTGAAAAGGTAGTTAGTAAACCAAGTGAGAACAGAACCCCTAATTCTATGGTGACGAAATCTTTTAAAAAGTCATTGTGGTCCATGGTGGAGAACCCCTTAGAGCATAATGACGAAGTATCTTGAAAAGTATATTGTGGTCTATTGTGGAGAATGTCTTAGACAAAGTCTAGGAAACCACCTACAGTAAAGTGATTATTGCTAATAGCTCAATTTGTCAACTGCACCAGCAACAGCCATTTCAGTAGAATAACCAGCATAAACCATATTGACCAACACAAATAGCATCATGTTTATCAAGAAAATTAATTTCTTGGTTATACATAAGACGTTCAGGAATTTTTGATATACAGGGTAACACAGAAGTAGTTTACAAATTCATTTGAATCCCCCTTCTTAAAATGTACTTACAAGTAGGTAACTATGCCTTTGCGTTTATAAGGGCTACATACTCTACTCATGACTCAAAGTTATAGTTGAGATTACAGCATTGACTCTATAATACATAAACAGTAGAAACTAGTGAAAAAACTCACAACTTCCATTTTGTCCAAGTAGGCCTAACACGTAACGGGGTGTATACGGTACCAGTTGTAACATCGTTATTGTTCCATAGCTGATGTAGGTTATGTGGTGCGGTGAACTTCAAACTCATGAGAAGATCAAAGATAACAGGTAATCATGGGTTTCATCAGTTCTTGCAGGTTTTGATTGTTTTAGATAATTAGTAAATTTGAATAGAGATAACATCATGGAGCTAGACAAACATAAAACCGAAAGTAGGCATTTTACCGTAAATTACCTGCCAAAAATATGATATAGGTGATTAATTTTTGTCCCTTAAACCCCGAACTTAGAGTCCTCTACCCCGAACGTAGAGTCCTCTACCCCGAACTTAAAGTCCTCTACCCGAACTTACAGTCCTCTACCCGAACTTACAGTCCTCTACCC
>KN882240.1:21613-34926 GCA_000934455.1 Apostichopus parvimensis
GAAGTAAACCTGTGTTTTGAAGTAAACCTGTGTTTTCTATTTCAGTTGATGGGTATAAGTTTTTCGTCATATATTCGGTGGATTGACGTTATTTGATAAACGATCACAAATTTTGGCAATTAAACTTTCAGTGAATTTGCTATACGGTCGCAGCTAACTAGGAAGAGGGTAATTGTGCTTACTTGATCCTGATGAATGCTTACAACCTTTTCCGTGTACTGCATATTGAACTTTGGAAAAGCGCCCCCTTAAACCTTAAAAAAGCCCTCGTAAATACATTAAGGGGGGCGTTTTTAACTTTTCATTTTCCAAAATAGCCCCCCAGAGCCAAATCTCAATTCCTACCCTGCATTGCAAGTGGTGCACTATATTTGAGCCAAATTTAGCTTGTAAAAATAAAGCGTAATATGCAACGAACTAATTTATTATTATTTAGCAATCATCGTTTAAATAAAGCTCAGGGTTCCATGCTTCAATTTAAAATCAGACATTGGATTGGCCGATGTTTAGTACACGGGGGCGTAGCCAGTATGTAGCACTGTAGGCCCGGGCCTTCACTTTTTTGGCCAAGTTTTCTTTTGGTTTAAAGCACCCATAACTCAAATCCATAAGCTTGCTGGACGAGTTTTAGAGTCTAGACAGGAAAAACTATTGAAATGAACATAGCAAGAATATGGCTAAATTAGGTGAACTATTCTTCTGTCATCTAGGCTGTCATTTCTATCGCGTGCCGTTTTAATCAACACTCTACCTGCCGAAAAAGACTAGGATCCGATCTTGTCAGTTTTTTAACCTCTAGTTAGGAACCCGTTTACGCAGATAATATTTCAGTTGAGAAACATTCCACAGTCAAATAAGCCTATCGTTGATTAACAGACTTTATAGAGCTGCAGCACTTTGTTGCCTGTTGTTACTGGCTTACTCTGTACATGTACCTTGCTTATTTTAAATACATTATGTAGTATTGAATTAAGTACTTTTTTAATTCGTTTGTTTTTTTGGTTTAAAAGTGATATTGAATGAGGTGTCTCAAGTTACCAAGAGGCCAGGGAACCAAAATGAACACTCGGGAAGGGCCGTTTCCGGCCATCTGGGGGGTTTGTAAAACCAAAAATTTTCTTGTACGCTCCACGCCAACCGATGGTGGCGCTCCGCTCAGATAGTCGTGCCTACAACTTTTAAAATCCTGGCTACGCCCCTAGTACTTATACTGTCGGCAAAATGTAACATCGTGAAAAGTCACGAATACATTGACCTATTGTGTTTTTGGTTCAATAAAATAATTTTCCCCGAATTTTCAATGAGTCAAATATTCAGATATTAGCCATTTTGACTCAATGGGAAATTTCTTAGAGGAAACACTGGTGCTTGTTCAAACCAGTGTTTCAGCTATGACGCCATTTTGACGCACTGGCGTTCAGAGAGAGAAAAAAAAGAGGGTTTCATTTTCTCCTGAATTTTATACAGTGTGAATTGGAAAAAAAATCGTTTCAAAAGGCATGGTGTTCAGAACTTCAACTTGAAGTGAAGAAATTATTACTGTAAATTGTTTCCAATTTATCGTCAGAAATGTTAAATTAGCGATTGTTAACTTTACCGTAGCTCTGTTTTTCTATACAGTCACGTAGATTTAGCTCGATTGCTGTAAAGCTAAATCATAAACGTAACGTGCACTGATGCATTGCCTACACTACTATGGTTCGCAATACCAGTGTACTAAACATAATATCTGTATAGCCTACCTTACATTACATTGCAACAGGGTCAGAAATAAGCTGGGGCGACAGGCGATTCGCCCTAGCAAGTGCTAAAAAAAAGCACTCCGAAAGCACAGTTACGAGGGCGAAAAAGAAATATAAGAAAATCGCCCTCGTAATATCAGGTGTCTGTGTAAATTTAATTGTGACATGCTTTTTGCTTTAGCTAGGGTTTGCAGTAGCAGCGCGAATCACACAAACAGTTCTCACAATCCCGCATCACATTTGATCAAATTTGAAGCAGTGCGGGAGGGTCGCGCACAATCACCGGGAACTTCTCGCGCAGTCACTGGCAAATTACGGCCTCCACTAAGCAATTTCAGTACCAGCGACAATAACCTCAAATCCCCCAAAATCTCCGACCACATAGTAGCCTAACTTCAAACTAAGTCAACATGGAACTCTAAGCTAGCCATCTGTTTATTCGCTCAAGTTGTGTCGCAAATAAAAAATAAAAATATCCAAGAAAAACTGCAATCTTTGACAACATGTTAGACTAACAACCACACTACAGTAAGTCAATGGGAAATGTACTAGCCTAACCATCGGTTTTAAAAAAAAATAATAATAACAATACTTTGCGTAGCTTTGTTTACATACTTTACTTGCTGCTATCGTCGCGCGCAAGGTAGCCAAACACCACACGTAGTCAACGGAAAAATCGAGCCTAAGCATCTCTTTATTCGCTGAAATTGTGACGCAGTTAGCTAGAACTAAAATATCCATGAAATACTGCAACCTTCGACCACATGTTAGCCTAACAACCACACTAAGTCAATGGGAAATGTAGCCTAACCATTGGTTTGCCAAAAAAAAAATCGCTGGAAATCGGCAGTTGTTTGGAAGGTATGTGCTATGTCTTAGAGAGGGAATGTTGTATTTTACGTACACCGTTGCTGTGGCGATGGATTGAAGGTTTTAACTTCGATTACTTTTCAGCGGTATAATGGTTTCGTATGTGGTGGTGGGTGTTTTTATCCACACACGAAAAAATACAGATTAAAGGAAAGGGCACCTTCAGCAGAAGTACAGGAAACCTGTGTTTTCTATTTCAGTTGATAGGTTATTGGTTTTTCGTCATATATTCGGTGGATTGACGTTATTTGCTAAACGATCGCAAATTTTGGCAATTAAACTTTCAATGAATTTGCTATACGGTCGCAGCTAACTAGGAAGAGGGTAATTGTGCTTACTTGATCCTGATGAATGCTTACAACCTTTTCCGTAAACAGCATATTGAACTTTGGAAAAGCACCCCCTTAAACCTTAAAAAAGCCCTCGTAAATACATTAAGGGGGGCGTTTTTAACTTTTCATTTTCCAAAATAGCCCCCAAGAGCCAAATCTCAATTCCTACCCTGCGTTGCAAATGGTGCACTATATTTGAGCCAAATTTAGCTTGTAAAAATAAAGCGTAATATGCAACGAACTAATTTATTATTATTTAGCAATCATCGTTTAAATAAAGCTCAGGGTTCCATGCTTCAATTTAAAATCAGACATTGGATTGGCCGATGTTTAGTACACGGGGGCGTAGCCAGTATGTAGCACTGTAGGCCCGGGCCTTCACTTTTTTGGCCAAGTTTTCTTTTGGTTTAAAGCACCCATAACTCAAATCCATAAGCTTGCTGGACGAGTTTTAGAGTCTAGACAGGAAAAACTATTGAAATGAACATAGCAAGAATATGGCTAAATTAGGTGAACTATTCTTCTGTCATCTAGGCTGTCATTTCTATCGCGTGCCGTTTTAATCAACACTCTACCTGGCAAGAAAAGACTAGGATCCGATCTTGTCAGTTTTTTAACATCTAGTTAAGAACCCGTTTACGCAGATAATATTTCAGTTGAGAAACATTCCACAGTCAAATAAGCCTATCGTTGATTAACAGACTTTATAGAGCTGCAGCACTTTGTTGCCTGTTGTTACTGGCTTAATTCTGTACATGTACCTTGCTAATTTTAAATACATTATGTAGTATTAAATTAAGTACTTTTTTAACTCGTTTGTTTTGGGGTTTAAAAGTGATATTGAATGAGGTGTCTCAAGTTACCAAGAGGCCAGGGAACCAAAATAAACACTCAGGAAGGGCCGTTTCCGGCCATCTGGGGGGTTTGTAAAACCAAAATTTTTCTTGTACGCTCCGCGCCTACCGATGGTGGCGCTCCGCTCAGATAGTCGTGCCTACAACTTTGTTACATTGTGAAAAGTCACGAAAACATTGACCGATTGTGTTTTTTACCCCTTCCCTTAGACCCCTCCCCCAGGACGGGGTGAGTCAAATATTCAGATATTAGCCATTTTGACCCAATAGGAAATTTCTTCGAGGAAACACTGGTTCCAATTATGTTACAGCTTTTCCTATCAGGCTTCTGTGTCATTATATATGCATTATGCGGTCACCAATCATGTTCGTGTGTTGAAAATAATTACACCTATTTCATGATGCTTCTGAAAGAGTCGCATAAAGTGACACCTCATGAACCTCATGTGGAGACTAACAAAATGAAACAAACAAGCAAAATTTATCTTTCGTCTCTCTATTGTGGTTCCAGAATATCATTGGGTTTAATGGCCAGGGATTAGTATTGGATAAGAATAAGACTAAGGGCGGTATAGAGCAAACAGCAACAGTGTGAACGGTGTTCACTGTAAAACAAAATAGGAAAACATTTATAAATATGATGAAATATGTCAATACATTCAAAAGGATGATCATATCAGGTTATTAGTTAAATACTGCACGAAACTGAATTTTAAGGAAATATGCAACAACCTAGAGATATTTAATAGCTATAACCAAATCCAAAAGTTCTTAGAAATATGCCATAGTGAACAGCTTGGGCTTAGGAACCTTTAATTCTATTGCTGACTTAACATGCATGCAAGGAACTTATATCATTAATACGGCAATGTGACTATTTTCAGAAAATGAATTATTGGAGATACAATAAGTAAATAAAACATTAATCATGTGAATCACTTACATGGAACGATAATTGACAGAAGTCAAGCCTCAAACTAGAACATGTTTAGTGATCAAATTTGGACAAGAATGGACAAAATTGGTCGAAAATCAGTCTCTAACCACTAAATCTGATAATGAATTTCTCAAAGTTTAAGTAAACAAGGAATTTACAAAACACAATTACAATAATTAAAGATGGACATTATTTTTATGTACCAAACTAATATCGCAATATACAAAGCTGTGAAAAATATTGTTGTGTGTCAATCCAGACCAAGTTCCTGGTTATTTTGCAGCCCAGTTTAGGTGAATGCTTGTTATATTAATATATTTTTTCTGTGTTCGCGGGTTTTCTGTGCCTTATAGTGTATTCGTTATTTATTGTCTGTTCCTGTCATTCTGCATGTTTTTGTGTTCAATCTGTGCTGTTTTTTGTCTTGTTTCAGTGCTGTCCGTGGTTTTAGGTTTGTAGCATCAGAGTATCCTATCGTTCAGTGTATAGTCTCTGTTGAGCCTAAGCTGCTCGTGGTGAGTATCGATTTTCTGTGTTCGCGAGTTTTTTCTGTGCCTTAGTGTATTCGTTATGGCTGTGCCTGATTGTTTAGTCTGCTGTGACGAGTGTAATATATATGTGGATCAAGTCTGAGGTGTCTGGCTTGGAATGTGATTTTAATTCAGTGTCATAGTAAAGATATTGTGTTTGTTTGCGTTAAGTGTGTGAAATTTAAAGAATTAGAGAAGCTATTGAATAGCTGTAGTTGTGAATGGACGGAAGTCGGGAATAGTAGGACTATAAGGAGTGCAGTTGTAGAAAGGGATTTTGCGAGGATGTTCCTACTTGTAATGGATTCGACGTGTTACCTGTGGAGGAGTTGCGTGATGTTGGTGATGGGAATGAAGTCTCCCAGGAGGGAAATAGTGAGTGGTTAGTAGTGGACGAAGTGCATGGTGATTGTGATGTGATTGACGATGGTAGTGTGGTTGTAAACAGTGGTCAGTGGGGACGGGAGAAGTCTAAAGGAAGAATGGTATTGTGTGGGGATTCACTAGTACGGTATGTAGACCAAGAGTTCTGCAGGGCGGATAAAGCAAAAAGGGTCAGGGTATGTTTGCCAGGTGCTAAAATCCAGGATGTCAGTAAAAGGGTAAACAAAATCCTGTCAGATGAGGAGGTGGTTGTGGTCCAGGTAGGCACCAATAATGTGCAGAAGGAGTCACAAAACATAATTCAGTCAAGGTATCACGAATTGATGTGTCGACTAGCATCAACTCAGGCTCAAGTTGTCATATGTAGTTTATTGCCAAGATTTGACAACAAGGTTGTCAAATAAGATTGTAACTTTGAATGGTTTATTGCATAGTCTGTGTGCTGACTTCGGCTTCACATTTGTTGACATGTGGTCATCTTTCCAGTGTAGAAGGGATTTGTTCGCCAGGGATGGGTTGCACTTAGCTAATACTGGGGCCTTGTTGTTTGGTAGGATGGTGAATTACTCTGTTGAACAGCTATGTTTAAACTAAATTGGGGGGCGATGAGGGCAGGAATAAATTTGGATAAGGATTATGTTCCTAGTGGAGGCAATTATAGGCGTTTTAAAAGCAGGGAAAGTGATAGTCATAGTTCTAACATCATCAGGAGGCATGCTAAGGTTCATAGTTTTAGGGATAAGCTTTACCAACGCTAGAAGTATTCGTAAAAGTTTTGCTGAATTCACTGTGCTTCTTGAGGATCTGAAACCTGATGTGTTTGGTATCACCGAATCTTGGTTAAGGTAGGACATTGATAGTGTGGAGGTTTCTTACCCGGGGTATGTTGTGTATCGTCAGGACAGAAGGGATACTCATAATGGAATTGGTGGGGGAGTTTTACTGTATGGTAGGTATGACATTGTAAGTGTTGAGAAATCTCAGTTGCATGGGTCTTTTGTCAATTCTGTCTGGTGCGAGTTGTCCACAGACAACTCCAAGAGGTCCAGTGATGTAATCACTATTGGTGTTGTTTACTGTTCTCCTAACAGCAGCGATGATAACGATGTCTTGCTGTTTGATTCAATTAGAAAGGCTGCTAAAGGTGATGTTGTTATAATGGGCGACTTTAATTTTCCTGACATTAATTGGATAGATGGTTCTAGTAGTAGGAAGGGTAGTAATTTTGTAGATGTTGTGCAAGATTGCTTTTTACATCAACATGTTACTTTCCCTACTAGGGGGATAACATCCTGGATCTTGTTTTGAGTTCTGATCCAAGCAATGTTGTTGATTTGAAGGGTCTAGGAAAACTAGGAACTAGTGATCATGATATACTAGCTTTTGATGTTGTTTGCAAAGTCGTAAATTCTGTGAGCAAGGAAAAAGTCCCTGATTTTTCGAGATCAGATACAGAGGCAATTGAAACTTTAATACTAAAGGGTACAGATTGGATTAATTTGTTTAGTGATATGAGTGCTTCTCAGTCTTGGATTTGTTTAGCTGATAAATTAAAGGTCATTATGGAAAATCATGTTTCGTGGAAGAATCATCGTCGTAAAAGCAGTATGCCTCACTGGATGAATAAGAAAGTTAGATGTGCAATTAGGCAAAAACGTAGAATGTGGAAGTTGTTTAGGAGGACTAAATCTGAATCTCTTTTGGCCAAGTTTAAAATTCATCAGCTGAAGGTAGATTGCTTCTAAGTCTCTGATGCAAAATTGAATTTCGTAAATAATATTGCCCTAAAAATTAAGGATAACCCAAAGGCCTTCTTTTCTTATGTCAGGTCAAAGCAGAAAGTTAAAGATGCAATTGTTTCTCTTAGGGCACCACAGGCTGATAATATAGTTACTGATAGTCAGGATCTTGCAGATCTTTTGAACAACTATTTTGTGTCGGTTTTTACAAAGGAAGATATGAGTAGTATGCCAGATTTTCAGGGGGGCAGTGATAGGCCTAAACTGGATACCGTCTTATTTTCGGATGAGGTTGTCTTAAAGGAGCTGCTTCGTCTAAATGTTTCTAAAGCTTCTGGACCAGATGCAATCCATCCGTATTTGTTGAAGACTTTTGCACACCATTTCTGCATTCCACTCTCATTGGTTTTTAGTAAATTTATGAATGAAGGTTATGTTCCTAAGGACTGGAGATGTGCTAATATTACCCCAATTTTCAAGAAGGGTGATAAGTCTAAGCCCTGTAATTGTAGGCCCGTTAGTCTCACTAGTGTTGTTTGTAAGGTCATGGAGACTATTGTTAAAAAGTCCATGGTCTGTCACTTCAGCAGTCAGTCTATGATCAGAGTGTCTCAACATGGCTTTTGTCAAAAAAGGTCTTGTCTCACTAATATCCTTGAGTTTATGGAAGATGTAACAAGCTCACTCAATAGGCAGAAGTCTGTAGATGTTGTGTTCCTGGGTTTCCTTTGATAAAGTTCCCCACCAGCGTCTTTTACTTAGGCTGAAGAGTAGGGGTGTCAATGGGAATTTACTGTCTTGGATCGAGAAATGGCTTGGTCATAGGAAACAGAGGGTGGTAATTTAAGGCTGTGCTTCTTGGCAGGATGTTACTACTTGGGGTTCCGCAAGGGTCTGTTTTGGGTCCCTTGTTGTTTGTTGCCTATATAAATGACATCGACGGAGATATTTTGTGTACAGCTAAGAAGTTTGCTGATGACACCAAATTGTATTCTGAGGTCTCTTCCAAAGCGATTCTGAGAAGTTTCAAATGGATTTGGATAAGGTTTTTTCCTGGTCTCAGGGGTGGCAAATGCTTTTTAATATTGATAAATGCAGGTAATGCACATTGGTAGTAGTAACCAAAAGTTTACATACAATCTTAATGGTCAGGAGTTACAGGAGGTCTCTGTTGAAAGAGACCTAGGTATCTACATTGACTCGTCTCTGCAACCTTCTAAACATTGTCTTGAAGCTGCTAAAAGAGGTAATAGGGTTTTAGGTATGATCAAGAGGAACTTCAGTTTTCTGAAAGAGGACATCGTAGTTAGGCTTTATAAGCAGTTGGTTAGGCCTCATCTGGAGTATGCTGTGCAGGCTTGGAACCCATATTTTGCTAAGGATAAGGAAGCACTTGAAAAGGTCCAGAGGAGGGCTACTAGGATGATTAGTTCCTTAAAGAGTGTTCCTTATTATAGGCGGTTACAACTGTTGAATCTCACCACACTGGAGCTTAGGAGGTTACATGGGGACTTGATCCCTGAGGTGTTCATGATTGTGTATGGTTTTGACAATTTATCCTTTACCGACTTTTTCATGTTTGCTAATAGTAGTTGTACCAGACGTCATTGTCTTAAACTCCAAAAGTCACATAGTAGGATTAATATTCGGCATAACTTTTTTCTAATAGGGTTGTGAATGAGTGGAACGGTTTGCCTGAGAAAGTTGTACTTGCAAGTAGTGTCAATGGGTTTAAGAATGCTTTGGACAAGCACTTTAAGCATTGTAATCGGGTCTGAGTGTTTGTGTCTTCAGTTTTTTTTTTTCTCTCTATAGGGTCCTTGATGGGGACTTAAGTGTCCCTCCTGATCCTTTTTTCTACTAAACTTAATGTAGCTTTGGTAGACCATTGTCCCTAGCATGCTTTGTTAGGCTTAAGCCCACTTAATAACATACGAAAACTGCTCTGAAAACCATTATTAACAGATCAGATTCAACAAGATAGAAACTATATATATGCAAAGTTACATCTCAACATCATGGTGATGAGTTATACCTCAAAGAGTACTAAAATCAATGTGATACAAAGTTTGACTTACGAACGGAAGAGAAAATAAAAGTTAGATGACTAGATAATTAACTAGAATAACTTTATTATATCATGACAACACTTCCAACAGTGGAGGTAAAAAACAGTGGAGGTAAAAGATAGGATGGATGGATAGGATGGATGGATAGCATGGATAAATAGGATGGATGGATAAGAAGGGTGATTAGGGTGGATGGATAAGATTGATGGATAGGATGGATAAATAGGATGGATGGATGGATATAGGATGGATGGATAGGATGGATGGATAGGATGAATGGATAAGATGAATAGGATGGATGGGTATGATGGATGGATATGATGGCGGATAGGATGGATGGATAGGATGGATTGATAGGATGGATAAATAGGATGGATGGACAGGATGGATGGATAGGACGGATGGATAAGATGGATGGATAGGGATGATAGGATGAACAGGATGGATGGATAAGATGGTTGGAGAAGATGGATGTATAAGATGGATGGATAGGATGGATATGATGGATGGATAGGATGGATGGATAGGATGCATGGATGGATAGGATGCATGGATGGATAGGATGGATGGATATGATGGATGGATGGATTAGATGGAAAGGTTGGATGGATGGATAGGATGGATGGATGAATAGGATGGATGGAAGGATATGATAGATGGATGGATACGATGGATAGGATCAACCGATTGATTGATGGATTGATCTAAAAAACAAACACCGGGTAAAACCAACTTTAGAAATTTTGTAAGGAGTATTGATCAACTAATAGCACTTAAGCAGTTAGTGCGTTGACTGTGGAACTTTACATAGAATTTCCCGTCAAATTAATGTTTATTTTGCATGCAAACTTACAGACCTAAGATGGCTGCCAATTTAAATACCGTGGACATCAAACCAGATTTGAAGAAGGCAGTAATCGGTAAGTTTTCTTTTATAAAAACACGTAACATTGGCGAATTTAATGCGGATATCATATAATATATATTTACAACATAATATCATATGTAAAGCAAACGTCTGAAGTGAAAGGGATTACCAGGTCATTAAATTTTGATCGATAAGTTTAAAGTATTCATGTTCATATCACTAACGCATCCGTTGTTACTACATTCCTTCATATCTGAAGGAGTGTTCCATGTGCTAGTTAGGTGTCTTTTATCTTCTTTCGTTATTTTCAACAGGTTTTGGTAGTTTTAAAGTTGCACTTGCTACCGTTCTGACTGTTAAAATTGTTCTTGATCTTGCTACGTTCTTTGAATATCCGCCTGTCGTCATAGAAGAGTTGAGCAATGCAGCAGGCACTTCAGGCCTTCTCATGATTCGTTATATGGACGATAGAAGACAAATAGAGCCAACAAGTATCATGAAACTTCTGTGTGCGCTGAAGAAATTGTGTCTTTCTGGGATTGAGAGGCGTGTAAGAAAGCTGTACGAGGAACATACAGGGAGACTATGTTCCAGTGATGATCAGTTTAATGCTCAATTAGAAGGTACTGTAACTTTAAAGTATATCTTTATACATGAATGTTCGTATGCACTCGCAAAAGTCCCAAGAATGCGCATTACCTCCATCGATTTACTGCGATTGGTAATTTTGGAAGGATTTGCTACAATGTTAGTGGATATTTTCTCTATTTTTTTAAGTGAACATTTCTTGAAAACCTGTAAAGTATAAATCTCAACTTTCAACAGAAAGTGTAGTTTGATCGAATATAGTTGGAGGTATATTGTTCCTTTAACAATTGAAGATAAACTAGTTTGCGTGTAATAATAAAACAAGATGATTGGGTGTATCGTATCTTAGTAATTCTATTCTAATCTTAGTAAATTTGATATTCTCGATCCTAAGGTCATAGCCGTCTACAATACATCTGAATGAGATAGAATTCTTAGGTAATGCTTCATGTCCAAAAATCAATATTCCAATGCCCCATTTTCTCACAAAACGTGTCCAATGGTTATTGTTTGATTTTATGTAAAACAAGTTTGTAGCTAATATTCCATGAATGGATTGAAACTGAAAGTGTTCTCCTTTTGAATCTCTGACTGAAGCGAATGGTAAACAGAACATATTCCAGTTAAATTCGTATACTTGTATCTTATTCCCATTTACAAACGGCTTTAGGACATGGATATTCTCTTTTAATAAGTAATGGTATGTTACATTTTTCAAACTAGGGTGTGTAGTAAAGTTACTGAGGCCGATAATGGTATCATTTTTCAATTCGATGCGCTTAACATTTATTTTCTACTCATGGGTATTACTGTAGTAATTTGATAATAAATAGTATATGACAATAAAAATTGATAAGTGATATCACAAATATTACTACTGGAGTTGATAAATGAGCTTAGGAACTTGACTGAAGCCAACTGGCAAAGTCATGCAGGGGCGTAGCCAGGAATTTGCAAAGGGAGGGGCGAAGTCTGTAGGCAAACTATCTAAGTGTAGCGCCACCATGAGTTGGCGCGAAGCGTACAAGAAAATTTTGGCCAAAAATGCCCCCCAGATCGCTGGAAATGGCACTTCCCAGGCCTTGTAAGTTGCATCTTAGCATATTTTATTTTGAAATTACTAGCGATATCATAAAAAAATACAAAAAATATGCTCAGGAGGGGAGTGGTCTCCCCCTCCGCCCCCCCCCCCCTCTTGGCTACGCGCCTGAAGGTCATGTAGCAATCTTAAGCCTACGCACAGTGCTCAACTATCCATGATTTCCCGAGTAATGACAGATCCCTCCGTCGAGTTTTAATAGTTGTATAGTGTGCGGCGGGCGTTAGATGACACTTCCACACCAAACAATGGATTTTAGAAAAGTGTTACCCTAGATTGTTTGAAGATATGCTCACTTGTAATACAAAAGAAAACGTTTCTCTCTACGGTAAATACACATCTTCATAAAATCTTTCAAAGATAAATACACCCAATGGTTCAATGAGATTCAGCCAATGCTATACATACGAAAGAAGATGTTCTACCTTAATGATATATATGTTGAGAATTTAACGTCTGCATGGATGTGCTAGTTAAAATCCATCCTGTGTGCTCGGGGATTATAGAACTACATCATTGACACGGATTTAGTGACAAACTCTGCTTTTCTAGACAGATTTAAATAAAAGTAAATACCTACTGTAGTGTCTCTAAATAGAGGACAGTGTTTTCTGTATTCACACATGATAAGCCTTTGTTTTCATTGGTAACTAATGGGAAATGTCGTCATTAAGTTAAAATCGGAAATTAAAATGACTATACTTAGAATTTCACACTGTAATTTTTTATCAAGTGGGTTAGCAATGCTAATAAACTGATTGATTGTGAAAGAACACATTCACCATAACATAAGAGCATGCACGACATGGAAGTATTACCACATTATGATGACGTTCTTTCACTAATAAATGAACTCTAGCGTTACATTGGCAGTTCCAGGCTCTATAGAGTGAGGGGATGGATTTTCTGTTAAAGCTCAACGCTATTGGTAGAGATATTTAACATTACCTCAATGCTTAGGCATATACTGTATGATTACATTGTTATAGCTGACACCCTCTACTTTGACTTCGTCTCTGCTATAATGAGATTTTGAATGTTGGTGAGAGCAACATAGTAAATGAAAAGTTCAGTTAAGCATCTATTGCTATCAGTGTTTTAAAAATGTGAAACTTTCATAATAACAAGAGCCCAAGGGCACTGTGGTTCCTTGCGTAGGGGTATATGACAATACACATAATATAATCATCGCAAGATTGGGCTCAAATAGTCCAAGTAATTGTGGTCCTACATGTACCCATAAAGTAACCAACACTATAGCCAACACTTTTGTGATCACAAATTGTGATCGGATTTTTGAT